>CM060412.1:165210043-165427543 GCA_030545235.1 Helianthus tuberosus | reverse complement strand
AGATTTGTATTTTATTTTATATACCCACTTACATCCAATAGCTTTTCTATTAGGAGGTAAGTCAACAAGTTCCCATGTGTCATTTTTATGTAAAGCTTCGATTTCTAAATTCATAGCATCAACCCAGTTGCTATCGGTTTTAGCTTCAAAAAAAAAATTTGGTTCACAGCTTTTATTAAGAACAGCAGCAAAACACATCCCTTCAGGAGATAAATTAGCATAATTAAGGACCCTTTCTAGACCATATTTTACTTTCCCATCTACCACAAAATCATCAATTTTAGAAGGAAATTTGATATTTCTAGAAGACCTCCTAAGATTAATGTTTAGTTGATCCTGAATTCCTCCTTCAGAATTGTTGTTGTCCTCATATTCAGTGTCATGCTCAGCCCTGTCTGGTCCTTATTCTTCACTACTGGGTTGCTGATTGTCAGCCATCCCAAGAGTAGCACTTGAATCAGTCGACTGCTCAGACCCATGTCCTGATGTGGTGCTTGCTTAAATACTCTCATCATTGGGAGTTTGGTCAACGTTAGGGTTTTGGGTTTAGTTTAAATCAGATAAGTCAAAAAAGTTTAGGGTATTGACTTCAGAAAAGGTATCAAGATCAATGGACATTTTCTTTTCTTTAAAAGGAAAAACGGTTTCATAGAACCTAACATCACTAGAATAAAACATCACCTTTTGATCAAGACTCCAAAGTTTATAACCCTTTTTCTCATTTGAGTATCCAATCATGACACATTTTTCAGCATGTATGTCAAATTTATCAGAGTTATTTAACACAGTGCTAAAACAAAGACACCCTACCACCCTAAGTTAACTTAAGACAGGGGCAAAACCAAACACTAGATCATACGGAGACTTCCCATTAAAGACAGACGAAGGGGTTCTGTTAATCAGATAAGCAGCAGTAAGAACACATTCAGACCAAAATTTGAGAGGAAAACCTCCTTAAAAAAGTATGTTCTAGCTACATTTAATAGATGTCTATGTTTTCTTTCAACGACCCCATTTTGTTGTGGGGTATGAACACATGAAGTCTGATGGAGGATACCATTTTCATAGCAAAAGTTATTCATTTGTTTATTAATAAATTTTGTTCCGTTGTCACTCATGATTATTTTAACAGGTTTACTAAACTGAGTTTTTAGCATATTGAAAAAACCTTTAATATGCTAAAACACTTCCTCCTTTGACTTCATGAGGTATACCCATACGGCTCTAGTGAAGTCATCTACAATAGTAAGAAAATATTTAAAACCATCCCTACTTGGAATTCTATAGGGACCCCAGACGTCTAGATGAACAAGATCACCTAATAATTTTGATTTGTGTTCACTTAAGGGAAAAGGTTCCCTATGTTGTTTAGCCCTATGACAGGTTTCGCAAGGTGCTAACTTAGAGCTAGTTTTAATGTTTAATTTTGTAACACGCCGAAATTTATAAAATTTAAAATCAGGATAATAAAGTGTTAAATAAAACAAGAACAAACTAACTAGGAATTTATAACCCAGTTAGTTAAGAGTCTTGAAGTAACTATTATTAAGGTTGAAAAACCTAAACTATAAGTTAGACAAAAGTTGAGGGACCAGATTAATAAAAACTAAAACTTTAATGATCAAATAAGAAAATAACCCACCAAACACTCAGAAGTGGGGGTGCTGGGATCGATCAGGAGAAGAGGGCGACCAGGGGGTTCCTTCAAACCCTAAAATTTTTCACAAAATTCACAAATTGAAGCCTCTAATCTGCTCTAAATCGAGTTTCAAACAAGAATTAGTGATCACCTCGCTCAGGGATCAAAAGGTATGCAAAATTGTGGTATTTTGTTGCATCTTGATTCTAGGTTAAATGTGAAAAATGAAAATTTAGCTTGATTACTTGATGCATGGATGAAATTAGAAGCAACATGTTGTTTAGGGACAAAACCCTAGATGAATTCTTGTTGAAATTTAGTAATTCTAGAGATGTTAATCACCATTGTAGGTGACTATTGAGTTTGTAGAGACTAGATAAACACTAGGATTGTGAATACTATTCTAGTGAAAACTGAATTCATGTGTTAAATTCGGTATTATTGATGTTGAAATTTAGTGCAAATCGCCTAATCGAAGTAAATATAGATGAAAATAACATGTCAAGAACCTAGTAATGATTATGTAAGAACTTGACCCGCTAGGTGTTTGTTGAAACGCCTAAGTGAGGAATAAAATGTTTAGAATTGAACAAAAACGCAGATTTGAATATCATAATGAATTGTCCGTTATGGATTATAAAAGAGTTCTAAATTGATGATGAATGGAACTCTTTAGGTAAAGCATCCAGATCGTCAAGTGGACAAGCCGGAAGTGATACACGCTTGAAGGGCACACTTTGAAGGTACGCGACTTATTGTTCGCTACATTATGTTTAATTGTTAGTCTTATTTTGTTATATTGAAATTTGGTAAAAAAGTAAAACCGTTAAGTCACGGGAGTGACAAAGTGCCTTAGACAAGTAAAATGGGTCAAAACATGAGTTAGAAATAGAGTTTGGAAATATCTAGTAATGGTGACACCCATTCGGCATCCAAACGGGTCAAAACAAGTTGAGTTACAAACATAGAAATTAATAACCATCTCTTGTGATTGGTTATATATATATATATATATATAAATCAAGCGTAGGCCGTGTAATGGATACGCTAATTCATTGTGAAAGCATGAGCCCTTGTAGAGGGATTATAGTTCGGAACATTCGCTTGTCAAATGATTCCGAAAGTCATGGTTAAATTCTTGGAAATAAGCATGATGGTGATTGCATAAGCAACCCTCGGGAGGGGAGCACAAGCTCATATTTGGTAAATGCAGAAATGGGTACATTGACCTAAGTTTATGATGATAACAATACATGTTGTGGAACTTGTAGACAAATGGATCAAATAAACAAGAGACGAATTATAGGACAACGGTTTTTTTAAATGAATTTTTTAAGCAAATCATGTTGATAAACGTGTCCGTAATTAAATTACGATCACGTAGGAAAAAGAATCGGCTAAAACGGACGCCCGAGTCAAAAGTTATGTTAATTTGAAGTTTATAACTGGTATAAGTGATGCTGGGCGAAATTAGCAGCTCCAACTATCAACAATCTGTGAAAAATACATGCTAGCGTCGTGCCACGGCCGGAAGCACTCACCGTACCCCCTTCCTTCCTCGCATGGTGCGACCATCCCAGCTTGTGTGTTTTGTTTGTTTTTGATGCATTTGAACCTGGAACTTGTACATACTTGAATTCTAAAGCGTCAAAACTCATTATTTTTCATGGTTTAACCGTAGGTGAAGATGAACCTAACCCGGATGGTGATCAAGCTATTATCAAGAACTGAACGCACTAAACGAAGCTTCCGCACTTGATCTATTTTGTTTTAGCTATATGTAGATACTCGAACTATGTTTTCAAACGTTATCTAGTAGACACTTAAAGTTATGTTTTGTAAGTTTAATGGATAGTTTGTTTTTAACTAGAATATTAGGATCAAATATGGTCTTCTAATCATGAAGGTGTTTTTGTAAACTCGATATTTTGGTATTAAATGCTTATCTCTTGTTTTGAATCTTGTTATTTAAGTCGGGTCTTACAAGTTGGTAATCAGAGCTAAGGGTTGACAATAAAGTGTGTTCGGTTCAAGCTTGATCAAACATCCGGTAAGTGTTAATTGTTTTTAAGTAGATTTAGAGTATATAAAAATGAAACATGAACGGATATGCACGAAAAGAGTGTGTAGATTCACTCAAACACGGGAAATGCATGAAACAAGAACGGTTGAATCAAGCTATAAACTTGATTAAACCAAAACAAGTAAATCATATGTTAAAAATGAAATGTTTAACGGTTAATGTAAACATTTCAGTATTAAAGATGGTGGATGAAAGTAACGATGATGCGGTGCCAAGAGTCACCGAGCAAATGAGAGAAGTGATTGCCGAGGAGGTTGGAAAGGCAATCGAAAATAGTTTGTCTGGCTTCATCGATAAAATCCAGACCATGGTACTAACAGTGGTCGATGAAAGAATCAAGAAATTGGAAGATAATGCTAATATAACGAAGGAGAAGTCTGGAGGACGAAAGCCTTGTACATACAAGGAGTTCATGGCGTGCAAATCGCCAGTCTATAATGGGGAGGTTGACCCAATCATATGCCAGCGATGGCTAAGCGATATCGAAGGGGTATTTGAGAGGGCCCATTGTGATGCAGATGACTACGTAGCTTATGGTACGGGTTAATTAAGGGGTCAAGCGAAAGACTGGTGGGATAACAAAAAGAAAGAAATTGGAAACGAAGAAGCTAAGGCTATGACATGGGATGAATTTAAGACGCTGTTTCTTAAACACCACAGTCCCAAAGCGGTCATTAATCGAATCAAGGAAGAGTTCATGCAACTTAGGCACAAGGGTGAGTCCATAGACAAGATCACGGGAATATTTATGGATAAAATAAAGTTTTGTGATGAACTGATAACAAACGAAGAACAAAAGATATATTATTATTATTATTATAATATGTTGAGCACCGAGTATAGGGAGTTTATGATTCCTTCAAAATACGAGACCCTCACCGAGATCATAAATGTTGCTCGGGAACGGGAGATCGAATTGAGAAAGCAGGTCGAATGGGGTAAACGGAGGGCTCATAATGTTAATCCAAGCCCTACCAAGAAAGCGCGAATGAACGAAACAGTGAAGAAATCGAATGCGAAAGGTGGGTCGCCAAATTGCAAAATCTGTGGAAAGGGTCATAGGGGCGAATGTCGCTTCAAGGATAAGCCTTGCCCCATATGTCGGAAAACCGGGCATATGGCTTCATCATGCCCGGAAAAAGTGACGGTTTGCTACAATTGTTATCGACCGGGTCACAAGAAATCGGAATGCTTGGAACTGGTGGGAAAGAAAGATGGGCAAGACACGAAAGGTGAAGCACCGAAGGCAAAGGCTAGATCTTTCCACTTGACTGCCGCAGAAGCAAAAGTTGAACCCGAAGTGGTTTCAGGTATATTTGTTGTAAACTCGATTCCTGCGCGTATATTATTTGATACGGGTGCGAATAAATCCTTTATTTCATATGGGTTTATTCAACATCCTTCATTTGTTCTAACAAAGCTACATATGCCTTTAGAAGTAGAGATAGGTAATAACAAGAGTTTTATTGTTTGTGATATATGTGAAAATTGTAAATTGAGCATTGACGACGAAGAATACACAATAGACTTGATCCCAATGTCAATGGGAGAATTTCAAGTGATCGTGGGTATGGATTGGTTGTCCCAATACCACGCAAAGGTGGCATGTTTCTGAAAAGAAATAAAACTGACATCTCCTAGCGGAAAGCACGTTACAATATACGGTGAAAAAGGGGGTAACCCGGTGATATGCACGATGCTAGAAGCTCACAAACTCATGAAACATGGATGCAAGGCATATATGGTATACGCAAATGAATCGGAGAAAGAATCCCTCAAAATCGGAGATGTGCCAGTAGTATGCGATTATGAAGATGTGTTTCTGGAAGATTTACCTGGAATACCACCAGAACGGGAAGTAGAGTTCGGAATCGAATTGATTCTGGGCGCGAAACCTATGGCCAAGGCGTCGTATTGGCTCGCGCTGTCAGAGCTACAAGAATTGATGTCTCAAATCCAAGAATTGCTCGACAAAAGGTTTATCCGACCGAGTGTATCCCCGTGGGGCGCACCAGTACTATTTGTGAAAAAGAAGGATGGTAGTTTGCGTGTGTATCGACTACCAGGAGTTAAACAAACTCACGGTGAAAAATCGATACCCACTTCCAAGAATTGACGACTTGTTTGACCAGCTACAAGGAGCGAGTTGGTTCTCAAAGATTGATCTCAGATCGGGTTATCACCAATTGAAAGTCAAGGAGGAAGACGTACCGAAGACGGCCTTTCGTACGCGGTACGGGCATTATGAGTTCCTCGTGATGCCCTTTGGGTTGACTAACGCACCCGCGGCTTTCATGGATCTCATGAATCTGGTTTGCAAACCTATGCTGGATAAGTCGGTAATTGTATTTATCGATGACATTCTAGTGTATTCGAAGAATAAAGTCGAGCATGTTTACCATTTGCAAGAAGTGTTAAAGACACTCAGACGAGAAAAGTTGTATGCAAAATTTTCAAAGTACGCTTTCTGGTTACGAGAGGTGCAGTTTCTCGGGCATATCATTAGTGTCGACGGGGTACTAGTGGATCCGTCAAAAGTAGAAGCCGTGTCAAAATGGAACACTCCAAAGAATCCCTCAGAAATCCGAAGCTTTTTAGGTCTCGCGGGATATTATCGGAGATTCATACAAGATTTCTCCAAAATTGCTTTACCATTGACCAAATTGACTCGCAAGGAGGAAAAGTTTGTATGGGGCATCGAACAAGAGGAAGCCTTACAAACACTTAAAGAAAAGTTAACTCACGCTCTGGTGCTAACGTTACCGGAAGGAGTTGATGACATGGTGGTTTACTCGGATGCGTCGCATTCGGGGCTCGGATGTGTTTTAATGCAACGAGGCAAGGTCATAGCCTACGCCTCGAGACAACTGAAGATCCACGAAAAGAAATACCCGACTCATGATTTGGAGCTGGCAGTAGTAGTGTTCGCCTTAAAAATATGGAGACATTACTTGTATGGGGTAAAATGTACAATCTTTACTGACCATAAAAGTTTGAAATATTTCTTCGATCAGAAGGAATTAAACATGAGGCAAAGGCAGTGGTTAGAAACGGTTAAGGATTACGATTGTGAAATATATTACCACCCCGGGAAAGCCAATGTAGTAGCAGACGCGTTAAGTCGAAAGACAGATTATGCCCCGATACAAGTACAATCAATGCAGCTTATTGTGACCTCGGGCCTACTAGAACGGATCCGAGAAGCACAAGTTGAAGCAGTGAAGGTAGAAAACTGGAAAAAGGAAAGAATTGTCGGCCAATTTAAGGATCTTGAAGAAGGCAATCACGGTTTGAAAACACGTTTCAACATAATATGGGTTCCTAACACGTGTGGAGTTAAAAAGCTTCTATTAGATGAAGCTCACAAATCCCGTTATTCCATCCATCCGGGAGCGACCAAGATGTATAACGACTTGAAACAAAACTATTTATGGCCCGGAATGAAAAGAGATGTAGTGAAATACGTGGAGAAGTGCCTGACATGTCTACAAGTCAAGGCGGAACACCAAAAACCATACGGTAAGCTCCAACCATTGGAAATTCCGGTTTGGAAATGGGAACATATTACAATGGACCTGTTAACCAAACTACCGAAGACGACCCGCGGATTTGATGCAATATGGGTAGTTGTTGATAGATTGACAAAGAGTGCTCACTTTATTCCAATACGTGAGACTTATACGTCAGAAAAGATGTTGGAGGTTTACACTAATGAAATAGTGGCACGTCATGGAGTACCGGTATCCATTGTGTCCGATAGGGATACCCGATTCACTTCAAATTTCTGGAGAGATTTCCAAGAGCAAATGGGAACCAAATTGTTCATTAGCACTGCGTACCATCCTCAGATGGATGGACAGAGTGAAAGAACAATACAAACATTGGAGAACATGCTACGAGCATGTATTATTGACTTCGGAGGTAGTTGGGATGTTTATCTACCATTGGTCGAATTTTCATATAACAAGAGCTACCATGCTAGTATCGGGATGGCACCGTATGAAATGTTTTACGGTAGGAAGTGTCGGACCCTGGTGTGTTGGGGTGAGGTGGGTCCACGTGAACTCGCTCACAAGGATATAGTCCGAGCCACTAATGAAAAGATTGAGGTGGTTCGGGCACATTTGAAAGCGGCACAAGATAGACAAAAGTCGTATCCGGATAAAAGGAGAAGACCGATCGAGTTTCAGGTTGGTGACAAGGTCATGCTCAAAGTATCCCCATAGAAGGGGGTTATCCGATTTAGAAAGAGAGGAAAATTAAGCCCAAGGTTTATTGGGCCGTTTAAAATTGTCGAACGAGTAGGGAAGGTAGCATACCGCCTTGAACTGCCGGAAGAATTAAGTGGAATTCATAGCACATTTCATGTGTCACATCTTCGGAAATGTTTAGCGGATGAAACAACCTATATCCACTACGATGACATCGAGGTGGATGATAGACTTAACTATGTGGTGAAGCCCATTGCGATTTTGGATCGTAAGGCGAAAATCTTAAGGAATAAAGAAATCAATCAAGTAAAGGTCAAATGGGAACACCGGAAGGGATCAGATACCACATGGGAATCCGAGGAGGAGATGCAACGACTCTACCCTACGTTATTCGGTACGTAATCAGGTTTCGGGGACGAAACCCCTTTTAAGGGGGTGGACTTGTAACACCCCTAAATTTATAAAATTTAAAATCAGGATAATAAAGTGTTAATTAAAACAAGAACAAACTAACTAGGAATTTATAACCCAGTTAGTTAAGAGTCTTGAAGTAACTATTATTAAGGTTGAAATACCTAAACTATAAGTTAGACAAATGTTGAGGGACCAAATTAATAAAAACTAAAACTTTAATGATCAAATAAGAAAATAACCCACCAAACACTCAGAAGTGGGGGTGCTGGGATCAATCAGGAGAAGAGGGCGACCAGGGGGTTCCTTCAAACCCTAATATTTTTCACAAAATTCACAAATTGAAGCCTCTAATCTGCTCTAAATCGAGTTTCAAACATGAATTAGTGATCACCTCACTGTAGGGATCAAAAGGTATGCAAAATTGTGGTATTTTGTTGCATCTTGAATTCTAGGTTAAATGTGAAAAATGAAAATTTAGCTTGATTACTTGATGCATGGATGAAATTAGAAGCAACATGTTGTTTAGGGACAAAACCCTAGATGAATTCTTGTTGAAATTTAGTACGATAATTCTAGAGATGTTAATCACCATTGTAGGTGATTATTGAGTTTGTAGAGACTAGATAAACACTAGGATTGTGAATACTATTCTAGTGAAAACTGAATTCATGTGTTAAATTCGGTATTATTGATGTTGAAATTTAGTGCAAATCGCCTAATCGAAGTAAATATAGATAAAAATAACATGTCAAGAACCTAGTAATGATTATGTAAGAACTTGACCTGCTAGGTGTTTGTTGAAACGCCTAAGTGAGGAATAAAATGTTTAGAATTGAACAAAAATGCAGATTTGAATATCATAATGAATTGTCCGTTATGGATTATAAAAGAGTTCTAAATTGATGATGAATGGAACTCTTTAGGTAAAGCATCTGGATCGTCAAGTGGACAAGCCGGAAGCGATACACGCTTGAAGGGCACACTTTGAAGGTACGCGACTTATTGTTTGCTACATTATGTTTAATTGTTAGTCTTATTTTGTTATATTGAAATTTGGTAAACAAGTAAAACCGTTAAGTCACGGGAGTGACAAAGTGCCTTAGACAAGTAAAATGGGTCAAAACATGAGTTAGAAATAGAGTTTGTAAATATCTAGTAATGGTGACACCCATTCGGCATCCAAACGGGTCAAAACAAGTTGAGTTACAAACATAGAAATTAATAACCATCTCTTGTGATTGGTTATATATATATATATATATATATAGAAATTAAGCGTAGGTCGTGTAATGGATACGCTAATTCATTGCGAAAGCATGAGCCCTTGTAGAGGGATTATAGTTCGGAACATTCGCTTGTCAAATGATTCCGAAAGTCATGGTTAAATTCTTGGAAATAAGCATGATGGTGATTGCATAATCAACCCTTGGGAGGGGAGCACAAGCTCATATTTAGTAAATGCAGAAATGGGTACATTGACCTAAGTTTATGGTGATAACAATACATGTTGTGGAACTTGTAGACAAATGGATCAAATAAACAAGAGACGAATTATAGGACAACTGTTTTTTTAAATGATATTTTTAAGCAAATCGTGTTGATAAACGTGTCCGTAATTAAATTACGGTCACGTAGGAAAAAGAATCGGCTAAAACGGACGCCCGAGTCAAAAGTTATGTTGATTTGAAGTTTATAACTGGTATAAGTGATGCTGGGCGAAATTAGCAGCTCCAACTATCAACAATCTGTGAAAAATACATGCTAGTGTCGCGCCACGGCCGGAAGCACTGACCGTCGCGCGACGCGACGGTGCTGGCGTCACGCGACGGCCACCCACTTCCTTCCTCGCGCGGCGCGACCGTCCCAGCTTGTGTGTTTTGTTTGTTTTTGTGCATTTGAACCTGGAACTTGTACATACTTGAATTCTAAAGTGTCAAAACTCATTATTTTTCATGGTTTGACCGTAGGTGAAGATGAACCTAACCCGGATGGTGATCAAGCTATTATCAAGAACCGAACGCACTAAACGAAGCTTCCGCACTTGATCTATTTTGTTTTAGCTATATGTAGATACTCGAACTATGTTTTCAAACGTTATCTAGTAGACACTTAAAGTTATGTTTTGTAAGTTTAATGGATAGTTTGTTTTTAACTGGAATATTAGGATCAAATATGGTCTTCTAATCATGAAGGTGTTTTTGTAAACTCGATATTTTGGTATTAAATGCTTATCTCTTGTTTTGAATCTCGTTATTTAAGTCGGGTCTTACAAATTTATTCTTTAAACATGTAGAACAGGTTGAGCAGGATGTCCTAACCTAGCATGCCAGAGATTAACATCACAATTAGCACTACACACCTTATTTAAAACAGAAGAGCTACCACAGAAGTAAAGACCATCAAACTAATTACTAGTCACCAGGACTTTCTTTAGTTGAGAATCCTGTATATAACAGTTATGTTCATCAAAAGAAACAGTAAGCTTGCAATCTCTAGCAAGTTTATGAACAGAGATTAAGTTAACACAATAATTTGGAACAACGAATACATCATAGAGAATGACCTTGTCACTTAATTTTATATCACCAATTTTGGTTACTAAAGCATTAGTGCCATTAGGATGTTTAACTTTGATGTTGAATTCAGTGACATCTTTTTTATTTATAAGACAATCATCAGTCATAACCATATGCTGATTTGTACCAGAATCAATTATCCACCCAACCTTTTTCCCATTGTTAATAAAGTTTGAAAAACAATAGATGGGTTTAAAGTCACAAGTAGGTTTGGATGTAACAAAGCTATTTAAACATATAGAATTTGCACACATACCAGCAAAGTTACTATTTTGAGTGTCACCCTTAGGTTTATCATTCAAGAGGCTAAGCAATTGAGTAACCTGATCATTGGTTAAAGAGCTCATAACAGAAGATGAATCAGTAGTATCAGTAGTGACATTATTACTTACCCTGCTACCCTTGTTCCCACTTGTTTTAGATTTCATCCAAGAAGGATAGCCAACAAGTTCAAAGCATTTTTCTATTGTATGACCAGTTTTATTAAAGTGAGAACATTTGAGATTAGGATTAAGAGTTTTTACCCCTTTTTTCTTTAAATCAACACTTTGATTTGCTCTGGCAGCGAAGCCAACAACATTATTAGGGTTTTTATCAGAAAATTTTTTTGAGAGTAAATGAGACTCTTCTCTAGAGATGACCGCAAAGGCATCTTTCACAGTGAGAAGAGTTTCTTGAGTTAATAAATTAGTTCTAACAGACTGATATGAGCTATCAAGACCCATCAAGAATTGCATTAGTTTTATAAGATGATTAAAGTCATTAAACTGTTTAGATGCATCACAAGAACAGGCAGGTAAAGCAAGTAGTTGATCTAATTGTTTCCACATGCAGTTCAACTTATGATAATATTCAGAGATAGGCATACCATTTTGACTAAAAGAGTTGATTTTTTTATATAGATTGAACACAACAAAACCATCTATCTTATCATAAGTTTCTTTTAGGTCTTTCCATACCTCAGAAGCAATTTTTTAATAAACTAAGCCAAGATATAATTCTTCAGACACAGAATTAAGAATCCATGTAAGAACAATAGAGTTGCATCTATCCCATTATCTACGCAAGACCTCTTCAGTTTTAGACCTAAGACAAGAACCATCAACAAACCCTATCTTATTTTTTACTTGTAAGGCAAGATACATAGCATTGGACCATATCCTATAGTTTTATGCCCCTTTGAGTTTAACGCTCACTATAGATAAATTAGCAGAGTCACTGGGGTGCAGAAACAAAGGATCACCAGCATCTATTTTGCTAACTAGGGTAGCACTAGGGGATGTAACCACAGAATCATCACCGGGTATTTTCAAACAGCCAAACAAGAACAGAGAGGAGCACAGATAAAACAAATAAAAACACAGAGACAGCGAAGCCTGAACAGAGGTCCGATCAGAGGTTCATCACTCAAAAGGTGCCTCCACAGACAATATTCAGGGAGCTATGACACACAGACCAAACAAATGCAACAAATAAGCAAACAGGAGTCGATCAAGTGCTGGCTTGACTAGTCCGGTAAACAAATAAGCAAATAGGAGTCGTACTGTGTGTGTTTTTGTAGTAAACAGACGATATCTTGGTGTAGGAAACGAATTTTAACGTCGAACAAACACTCAAATTCAAGTGCCACAGCCCTGAATTTATACTGAAAACTAGTCTCCCTCGTGTGGCGCGAGGGGACCCCCTCTAGCATAGGGTAGGCACGTCTCCAACTAGCCCAGGTGAGTCGACGTTTCGTTAAAACTCGAATTCGACAACGAACTGTGTGGATATTACTAACTAGGGAATTACCCCCCCCCCCTGAGTTTTAGGGGCCCTGATCCTAGTTTCGATTGTTCTGAAAATTTTAGGGGTCATGCAGTATTACTTGGGGGTCTCCATTAGGGTTTCCTATTGGACAAAATAAGATAAGAACTAGTACTTTTTGGTGAGAGTTGTTACATCCTCCCCAACTTAATAAAAATCTCGTCCTCGAGATTTACTGGAATAAGCGAGGATATTTCCGCTTCATTTCCAATTCCAGCTCCCAAGTGTACTCCGGTCCTCTTTTAGAATCCCACTTAACTTTGACCAGCACTAGTCGTTTGTGTTTGAGAAACTTGACCTTTCTGTCTTCTATCTGCAGTGGCTTCTCAACAAATTTTAACTTTTCATTTACCTCTACATCTTGAAGAGGTACTACCAGGGATTCGTCAGATAGATATTTCTTGAGATTGGATACATGAAACACATCATGTACTCCAGCTAGTTCTTCTGGTAGTTGTAAGCGATAAGCAACTGGTCCTATTCGCTGGATTACTGGGAATGGTCCTACGTACCTTGGACTTAGCTTTCCCTTCTTTCCGAAACGAACGACTCCTTTCCAAGGAGAAACTTTCAAGAGTACCTTATCTCCGACTTGAAATTCCAGTGACTTGCGTCGATTATCTGCATAACTCTTCTGGCGATCTCGAGCCGTTTTCAGTCTTTCCTTGATTTGAGTGATCTTGTCGGTGGTTTCTTGTACGATTTCAGGACCTGATAATTGGCTTTCTCCTATTTCTGCCCAACAAACTAGAGTTCTACACTTTCGTCCGTATAATGCTTCGAATGAGGCAGCCTGAATGCTTGCATGATAACCATTATTATAGGAGAATTCAATTAAGGGTAGGTGATCATCCCAATTTCCACCAAAATCTATTACACATGCCCTGAGCATGTCTTCCAAAGTTTGAATCGTCCTTTCACTTTGCCCGTCTGTTTGGGGATGGTATGCAGTGCTTAAGTTCAGTTTGGTCCCCATTGCTTCTTGAAAACTTGTCCAAAAATGTGAAGTGAAGCGACTATCTCTATCTGATACAATGGAGAGTGGAACTCCATGTAAGGATACTATTTCGTCTACATACAATTTTGCCAACCTTTCCATGCTAAAGGTTTCCTTCATGGGTAGAAAATGAGCTGATTTGGTTAATCGATCCACAATTACCCAAATCGCATCATTACCTTTTCTGGTTTTGGGTAACTTAGTAACGAAATCCATGGTTATTAGTTCCCACTTCCAAACAGGCATTTCTAATTATTGAAGTAAACCTGAAGGTTTCTGGTGTTCTGCCTTGACTTGTGAACAAGTAAGACATGTAGATACATATCTAGCTATGTCCTTTTTCATTCCTATCCACCAGAAGTTGTTTCTTAAATCTTGGTACATCTTATTATTTCCTGGGTGCATGGTATACCTAGATTTATGGGCTTCCTCTAAAATCTTATTTCTTAAATCTCCTTGTTTAGGTACCCAAATTCTTGTCTTGTGGAATCTCCAAATTCTATCAACTCCTTGTTCTAATTCCTTTATTCTTCCTTTCATTCCTTCAGCATCATCCTTGATTGCTGTTTCCTGAATACTCTTCAGTTGTTCCATTAAGTCTAATTGTAAACTTAATCTAAGAGCACGAACTCGTCGTTGTTTCTCATGATACTTACGACTTAAGGCATCTGCAACTACGTTTGCTTTTCCTTTGTGATATTGAATATCACAGTCGTAGTCACTTAGAATTTCCATCCATCTTCTTTGCCTCATGTTTAATTCTTTTTTCCCAAATATGTACCTTAAACTCTTGTGATCCGTATAGACTGTGAACTTACTTCCATACAGATAGTGTCTCCAAATCTTAAGGGCAAAAATTATTGCTCCTAATTCTAAGTCATGGGTCGTATAATTTTCTTCGTGCTTTTTCAATTGTCTTGATGCATATGCAATTACCTTCTTGCGTTGCATCAGCACACATCCTAATCCTAGCTTAGAAGCATCACAGTATACTTCAAAATCTTCCGTTCCTTCTGGTAAAGCTAGAATAGGTGCATTTGTTAACTTTTGCTTTAAAATCTTAAAAGCTTCTTCTTGCCTAGGTCCCCATTCAAACTTAACTGTTTTACAGGTTAGCTTAGTTAATGGCACAACTATCTTAGAAAAATCCTTAATGAATCGTCTATAGTATCCAGCTAATCCTAGAAAACTTCTAACTTCTGTGGCTGATTGCGGGACCTTCCATTTGGTGATCGCTTCTATCTTGGAGGGATCTACGTGAATACCTTCGTGATTCACCATGTGACCTAAAAATTGCACCTCCTGTAGCCAAAATTCACACTTCGAGAATTTGGCGTAAAGCTTTTCTTTTCTTAACAAAGTTAAGAGTGCATGTAAATGCTCACAATGCTCATCCTGACTTTTGGAATAAATAAGTATGTCGTCGATGAAAACAATTACAAATTTATCCAAATACGGTTTACAGATTCTATTCATCATATCCATAAATGTTGCCGGAGCATTTGTTAGCCCAAAAGGCATAACTGTAAACTCGTAGTGACCATACCTAGTCCTGAAAGCAGTTTTAGGTATGTCTTCTTCTTGTACCTTCAACTGATGATATCCGGAGCGCAAGTCGATCTTAGAAAAATATCTAGCTCCGTGGAGTTGATCAAAGAGATCATCAATCCTAGGTAATGGGTATCGATTCTTAATTATAATCTTATTCAGTTCCCTATAATCGATACACATTCACATCGAACCATCCTTTTTCTTTACGAACAACACTGGTGCTCCCTAAGGGGATGAACTAGGTTGTATGAATCCTTTACTGAGTAATTCGTCTAATTGCTTTTTCAGTTCTAACATTTCAGTAGGTGTTAACCGATAGGGTGCTTTAGCTACTGGTGTAGTTCCAGGAATCAAGTGAATTCTAAATTCTACCTCCCTATCTGGTGGTAATCATGGTAACTCTTCCGGGAATACATCTGGGTATTCTGAGACTACAAGAATTTCCTTAGGTTCCTTACCCTTAGTACTAATGATTATCGAAATCATATACACTATTCCCAGCTTTCGTTCATAACTAGCAACTTTCATTACTGAGAACTTCATGGGTTTACGCGGCTTATCTCCTGTAATCATAATTACTTCTCCTGTGGGTGCACGAATTTCTATGAAATTTTTGTCACAAAGGATTCGAGCATGGTTGGCTACTGACCAATCCATTCCTAACACGACGTCGAATCCAGCTAAGTCTATGGGTAATAGGTTTGCAGAAAATTTATAACCTGAAAGTTCTATATTTCCTTTTTGCAAAACCGTGTCTATATTAACAGAGTTCCCGTCGGCCGTTTCTATTGTAAAAACTTGCCTAAGATTTGTTAAGGGTAGCTTAAGAGCTTGACAGAATGAAGTATTTATAAAACTTTGGTTTGCACCAGAGTCAAATAATACTTTCGCATACACGTTGTGAACTAGGAACGTACCAGCTATTACGTCAGGAATCAGTTCGGCTTCCTGCGTGGTCAACTGGAAGGCTCTTGCATTTCTCTTGGTAGTTCCGTCTGCAGGTTTGGCTTTGTTGTCTGCCGGTTTAACTAGTTTAGGGCAGTCTGGCCTAAAATGTCCAGTTTCTCCATAGTTGAAGCAGATCGTTGATTTCTTCCTCCTGAAATCTTCTTCTTGATGTCCCGGAATTTTGTAGAAATTGCAATACCCTTTGCATTTTCCAAAATGCTTTCTTTTACAGGTATTGCAAAATGGAACAGTGGAAGATTGCCCAGTTCCCTTTTTCTTGAAATTACCACTGTTACCCACACGGAATCCTTGGGTAATCTTTTGGGCCACTTCCTTTTTCCGGTTTTCTTCTCTTGTGCGTACCAGTCCGTCAGTTAGGGTGTTGGCTAATTCCACAGCATCATCAATAGTGCGGGGTCTCACAGCCTTGACGATATCCAGGATTTCGCCAATCAATCCCCAAATATAGCGAGAAATAAGTACCGGTTCTGGCGAAGCCAGGGTTGGTACCACTCTAGCATTTTCAAAGAATGTCGAAGTATACCCTCGACAGTCTACATTCACCATCCGGTGGTTTAAGAACTTATTTGCCATTTGCTCTTTCTCATATTCGGGACAAAATTTTCTTTCTACCAGACTTTTAAATTCTTCCCAATTCATGGCATAGGCTACATCGCTTCCCTTGGCTTGTAGTACCGTATTCCACCATTCTAGCGCTCCTTCTTTGAAAATATTTGACGCGTACATGACCTTGTCTTCCTCGGCACATTTACTTATCTTGATTACTGCTTCGGTTTTCTCCAACCAACGCAGTACAGCAGTTGTCCCCTCGTTGCCTGCAAATTCAGCCGGTTTACAGGCAAGAAATTCCTTATCGGTGCAACCAGGCGTTGCAGCTTTCATTCTTTTAAGAAATGGGGCTTGCATCCCATCATTTTTATTATTATTATTGTGGTTGCTGCCTCCATTTACGCTATTACTGAAGTTGTCATCACGGGTATGCTTGCTGGGAATAATATGTTGAGGTTCAACTGGATTTCGGGCAGCAGCAAGGATTGCTGGAATAGCATTGGCTATTCCTTGAGCAACGATATTCTCGATATCTTGCCTATTGAGGAAGTGATCCTCATTATTTTGCTCTGATTGATTAACCTCGTTAACTGGTTCATTACTATGGTTTTCAATCTGATAATTTAATATATAGATTAGTTATTAACACAAGATGAATAATAACCAAACATATTAAAACAATCACACAAGTTATGTCAACACATATGGCCAAAATTGTCGATTTCACGACTTTACTATTTTTATATATTTTACTATGCTTCCGTACACACTAGTTATTTTACAAGCGTTTTACTTTTAAGATATTTTACATTATTATATTTTTATTACTATTATTAATATTTTATTATTGCTATTTTACAACCACAGCTACACAACCACACATTCCCCCTATCACCGTCAGCTGGCACCTCTGAAGCGACGTTCCCTCTCGTTGTACTTCCAGGAGATCTGTTCTCCCACCTCCCGGATCCGATTCCCTGCGTCCACCAGCTCCTCGCCAAAATGGCGGAGTTCGGCCAAGTTCTCATTGCTCATCGGTGGGTTTGGTGCAGGTTCCGGGTCGAACTGAGGGAAGAAGGTATAAGGATTATTTAAGAGATTTTGAAACTGTCAGTCATTGGTCCACCATTCTTCCATCTCTCCTAGAGGTCGGGTATTGACAAGGGGATCTGGGATAGCCGGTTCCAAATTCACGGGAAGTTGGACTTCAGCAGGGTAACTAAAGAGGTTTTCATTGACAGGCCTAAGGATATCACAAGCTGCCAGTTTGCGATTCAGTTCCTCCCACAATGGCATCTCCTCGGCTCACCTGGAACTTTCTCCAATCTCTATTCCTTTTCCTTTATCCATTAGGTCCTCCGTCTTAGCAACTTTCCGAGTTGCTGGTTTCCTCCTGCGCACACGCCTCCAACCCACAAATCTTCTTCTCTTCTTTGGCTTTGGTTTCTCTGGAAGTTCAGCTTGGAAGTCCATAGGTTCATCATCGTCAGCCAGATAACCGGAATGTCCCGGAAATTTCCATTTCAGCGGAATGGATAGTGACATTATGAAGAGCTTCAGACAACTCATTCATGCTGTTAGCATATATAAAGAAACACAAACACACAAAAATTCTAAGTTAAAATTTTGGTAAATTAAGTTTTCACAAAATCCCAGAATGGCAATCAGTAAAAATTAAGTATTTCTAAATACTTAATTGGCTTAAATCAGTGGCTCTGATACCACCTTTTTCTGTCACGGCCCCCGTCCCGGTTTGACCCGGTCCAGGAGCCGTGGGACAGAAACCCGTGGTATTTATTAATTTGAGTTGACAGCGGAAGATTTAGCAGGAACTTTTTTTTTAAACTAAAAATGCCCGATTAATTTATTTCATAATTTGGGATAACCCCGTAATTTACAATAGAGGAATTTCACGAGGAAATTCTCTGGTTTACAAAACATGTTTATTTATTTAACTGAGCCACTACTTCAAGCTTGTTAGTGCTCCGTAGCACTTTTCCTCGGTTCACAGTAGTCACCTGAAACATGTTTTAAAAAGATTTTGTCAGCGGGGAAATACTGGTGAATCATTCATTTTAATAAAACGACACATAGTTATAAATTACAGCATAAGAGCGATTACAATGGCTACTATCTTATTTTTATCTGGCGTCGTGTCACATCCTTGTGACGATGGTCATACCACTATTGGGTCCTTTCACCCAAGTAGTGATGATTATCATTGTTAGGTCAATGAACCTAACCGTGAGAAATTAGTAATGTGCACAATATCCCACTAGCTAGTGATTTAAGATAACCACGACTTAATCCCTGTAATTATAACTTTTGAAAAAGATTGGAGTATTGTATAAAACAGTTGATAAAAAGAGAATGACTCACATTGCAGATTTAAACGGCCAGCGTTTAGCCTACTGATTATAGCCTGGTTAACCTAATATAATAACAATGCACACGAAAACTAGGTCAGTAACTAATATAGCATTTACGATAACTCACGAGATTAAAACCCTCACAATGAATGACAAAGTGCAATACTTAAACATCCATTAAATTCATGATGAATGACAAAGTATAGCCCTAATTTGGGCAGCACTTAAACATCCATCGGATAGTTTCAATCGATCGGACATTGAATCATAGTAGCGATCGAGTTAATACCTTGTTGTCGCGGCAGCGTTTCGTGCTGTGTGTGTTTTGGTAGTAAACAGACGATATCTTGGTGTAGGAAACGAATTTTAACGTCGAACAAACACTCAAATTCAAGTGCCACAGCCCTGAATTTATACTGAAAACTGGTCTCCCTCGCGTGGCGCAAGGGCCTGTCGCGTGGAGCGAGGGGACCCCTTCTAGCATAGGGTAGCCACGTCTCCAAATAGCCCAGGTGAGTCGACGTTTCGTTAAAACTCGAATTCGACAACGAACTGTGTGGATATTACTAACTAGGGAATTACCCCCCCCCCCCTCCCTTGAGTTTTAGGGGCCCTGATCCTAGTTTCGATTGTTCTGAAAATTTTAGGGGTCATGCAGTATTACTTGGGGGTCTCCATTAGGGTTTCCTATTGGACAAAATAAGATAAGAACTAGTACTTTTTGGTGAGAGTTGTTACAGATTACACTGATTACAAGCAGCAAATAAAACGCAGATCTTCAACTGAAGAGACTGCACAAATACACGAACAACAGCGCCCTTGATGATCTCGAACAGGAGGAGAAAGCCACAGCTTTTGAGGAATGTTCTAGAGAGCTTCAAAAATGAGCACTGCACTCTTTTCTTTTTTGGATGCCGAGACAAAGGAGAGGCGGACAAATAAATAGATGCTAAAAGCAGCCCAGAAACAAGGCAATTGGGAGCCCACCAAGCAGCCTAAAAAACTGAGGCCCAACCTCACAAAACGGGAAAAAAACAAAAAGGAAAATATATGAGAGGATTGAATTCGAAACAAATATAAAAGATTAATATATTTTAACACTTTCAAAACGCGAGGTACTCGATATTTGATATGTTGAACTATATTTGACAAGATGAGTGGGTCAGATTGGTTGACTAACATGTTATTCGGGTCGAAATTGACACCTCGATGTTGAACCATTGTTGGTGTGTGTCGCAAACGAATCAAACATTCTGCGAACAATTCGTGAACCGTTCAGCGGGAAGTTTGTTTGTGTTCGTTCGTTTATTAAACAAATGAACATGAACAGAGGCCGCGCTCGTTCATTTATGTTTGTGAACGTTTGGTAACGTGTTTGATAGTTAATTTTAGTGTTTTTAGGTTTTATACTTTACTTAAATACTTCAAAATTCCGACAAATAAAACATTTAATAAGTGTTAGTGTATGATATATTTTGTTCATGAACGCTTGTTTGTGTTCGTTTGCCTCCATTTGTGTTCATGAACATTAGTTTGTGCTCATTTGTGTTCATCAACGTACGTTGCCTAAAATTGACAAGCAAACACAAATGAACACGAACAAGTTCATTTCCTTTAAAGAACACAAACATAAAATCTCATTCGGTAAGTGTTCATGAACAGTTGTGGGTTTAATCTTTCTCGTATGTTTTTTGTAATTATTTTGTTGTTTTTGACAGATGTTGGATAGATACGAACAACATACTCTCAAGTGTTCTTCATGTAAAAAGGCGCATAAAACATTTGAGACACTGCAGAAGTTGTTAACCGGAGCAGCTGTTGTGTTTTGTGCTACTGCTGGTGTGCCTCCTGAGATCCAGTTACGACTTATTTTTGCAGGGCTGGCTATTACACTCATCAACTCCAGAAGAACTTTGTTTTTGTTGATTATGTTCACGCTGAGATTGATTGATTGATTGATTGATTAAACAACGTTAAATACATGTTTTTGTAAGTAGTTAAGTGGTCATAAATATTAGAGTATTCGGTTGGTTCGTTGTATAGCTAGATTGTATTTGTAATGTAGACTTTATTTATGTCTGAAGCTGAACCAAGATTTGTGTGCATATAAAACTGGTATTGTTTTAGACTTGTCCATATGGTCTTTTCGCATAGTTCATTTTATGGGTGTTTATCGATTCGGTTCTTGGGTTCGTCGGGTTTTATTATTTTTCTGTCAAAACAAACCGAAAAATGAATTGCCATTCGTTTCGATTTTGGTTTACAAGCAAAATAAATAAATATCAACATTGTTCAGGTTCTTCAATTCAGTTTCCTCAGTTTTGTAATGGATTAAAAGTTAACCTATTTGTACAAATAGAAAAGGTCACAACATAAATACAATTTCCTTAGGTTAACCAAATTAAAACTTCTTAATACCAAATTACTAATTTGGTTTCATTAGGACACAAATATATAATTTGTTTTCAAGCAGTTTCAGTTTGGTTCAGTTTTGCATCAAATTTGGGATCAAGGCTTCTTTCAATCTTTATGTTTTAAAATTTAAAAAAAAAGTCACATAAATTAATGTAGCGTGTGATACGATAGTGAAGAATTGATCACGTTGATTCTACGAATACCCGTGATGATCTTCCCCAAACCCCCAAATTCAACCCAAAAGGCAGAGAATTCGAAGTGAAAAGTGATTATTGTCAAAATTGATAATTGACTATTCGAATTACATGAGAAGGATATAAATAAAGACAGAAATTCAGAACGGACCATAAAAAGGCCATGGGCCAAACACAAGCCCAAACTGAAATACCTAAAACATGGAAAAAAACATTAAAAGCCTGTAACTCCCACTAGAATGCGTTTTTGGGACTGAAACTTGGGGGGGGGGGGGGGCTTGTCGCGACGTGCTCCTCGTTTCAAGCTTCTATTTGACTGGTTGAATGCCTAAAATAGTGACCCGTAGCAGTGGCGTCAAGTCCTGAATTTTTTTTTTTTTTTTTTTTTTTTTTTTTTTAGGGGGGGGGGGGGGGGGATTTGGAATTGGAATTGGTGGATGGGTTTGGGTTATTTTATTTAGTTCAGATTTCTTAGGGTTGGGTTGGGTTTGGGTTTGGGTTAATAAAAATAGATTTTAGATTGAGCTTTGATTGGTTAAGTAATAAAGTGAATAAGTGGTCAAAGAATAATCATATAAATTGTGTTATATACTTATATATTAAATAATAATCAGTGTTTATTTTTTTTTTATAAATTCATAATATTTTTTTCTGAGTGGGGCAGTTGAAAATTTTCAAGGGATGCGGGTGAAAATTTCCAAGGGGTACGGTCAGAATTCTGGCGAAAAATAACACTAAAAATTATTTTTTCTAGGGGTTCGTACGCCCACCCACGGCTTGGGGTGGATACGCCCCTGATCGTACGTTAAGGCCAATTATACGTTAACTAACCCCATATTACTATAAGTATTTAAACAAATCTAAGCCTCTATACCTGAGAAATTAGGCTACTTTGTTAAACAAAATAGAACTCATATGATAGATAACATATTAATTCAATAGGTTCAACAATTTAACACAAAAAATAACTACCAAATATCAATGCGTATATAGATTACGTTGAGTTAGATCAGATATGTCGAAACACATGTTTTCATATGGTTGATGCATTATATAACGTGCCACTAACGTGTCATCGCCACTGCAACACGCGCCCTATCGCAACAATCTAGTTTTAAATATAAAACGAAAATGGCATACATATGTATTGCGAATACAAAAGTATTCGCATTTGACATTCAATTCAAGTGCCATATCTTAGTTCATACCCTAAATCAGCAAAGGCAACATATATAAGTTTTAGAAATAATAACTGAAAACCAAGATCTATCTTCCTACAAACACATAAACATAAACATAAGTTACTAAATACAGAGTGCTTATGTTAAGTTGCTCGCATGACCTGCCTCTCCTTACTTTTATGTGTAATTCATCATGGGATTTTTCAAATTTTGAGACCTACCTGCAAAGATTAAGACAGAAACTGACTTATACACAATTCGAGTCGGGATATAAAAAATACTTTTGTCCAAAATATTTTTGTCCAATTTTCTTTCTTTCAATACTATTTAAATTATGTAAGAATTTGACCTTTTTGCTTGTTTTTAAAAAAACACACACATGTGACTATAAGGGGGTTGGAGCGCTTCACTTTCCATCACTCACCACACCCAATCATTTTCCGTCACGTCATCGAACTTGGTTCCAACACTAGTGATAGATTTTAGTGGGAGTGCCCATCACTCACCACACCCAATCACACCCAACAATTTCCCTCCTCAACGTTAACATTCTGCAACTTTTCAAGCGTGATGGCTACAACGCGTTATGGCTACAACGCGTGATGGAATTATGTGGCGCGGTGTTCCACGCGTGGAACTTCAACCACCACGGAGAACAACGGAGCGCCCCGCCTGGCCTAACCGAGCGGACCCATACACCCTAGAAAAAAGCAAATGAAGAAAAGGCATGATCACCTTAAACAATCCACCATTATAGAGCGCAAAGATAGACCAACTGACATTATCTCATGACCCCTCATTCCGGTAACCAATGATAACACAACCCCACAACCAAAACCTGCCACCATACTGCAATGATGTACAAACATGATCAGACAATAACACAGGCATGCTTTTTTTAACGGCAAACTAACATTGACCAACAATAAAAAGGACATGTACATTAACTTGAACACATGTAACACACATCAGTGGCGGATCTAGGATTCCGACGAAGGGGTAACCTTCGGATCTAGGATTCCGACGAAGGGGTAACCTTATACAAATAAGCCATAACGAAATCGAAAAAACGTCAAATTTTTCCAAAATTTACACTAATTTTTCCAAATTTTTTCCGACCAAGGGGTAACCCGGGTTCCCCCTACCTCTATGGTAGATCCGCCCCTGACACACATATATGCATGTGTATGAGAAATAGCATGGTTTTGAAAAAAACGGACCGAACCGACCAGTTGGACCGTGGACCGGCAGTCAGAGCAGAAAACCGGGTGGTCAGACCGGATTTAAAGGATTTTATTAAAAAAAAAACGTTTTTATCTTATTTATGTTTATAATATTTATGGCAGAGCCCGGTTCTTACATCCTGTCCGACCGACCTGACCAATGGACTTGTGATGAGATCGGTTCGACTTTGAGTCCAATCCTGAAAACATTGACGAATAGAGAAGTATTTTGCATAGGCTTACCTTGCCTGGACATCTTCCTTGCCTCTTATGTTTTTCATGACATAAAATATGCCTTCATTACAACCCTTCATAATAGCAAAATTTCGAGCCATTTCCATGCTCCCTATTCTCAAAAACGATTCTACAAGTGGCGTGTACCCTCCACAAAGGGAAGACAACTGTACATGGTAACATTTGTATTAGTCATCAACAAAACAAATATATTGCCTGCAAAAGTAGTGTTTTGTGCTAGAATCAACAATAACAACCGTACCCAGTAAATCACACAAATAGTAAAAGGGAATGGGAAAGGGTGGGATGTAGGCAAACCTTAACAATGGTTGCTTCCAGATATATATTTAAATAAAATAAAAAACAACTTTAAAACCCCCTTAAACCTCTATATATATATATATATATATAGAGGCCAGTTAACGTACAAAAGGCCTTAACGTACATTGCGTACGGGATTGTTTTTCAACGTGCAATTTTTATATTCACCATGCGATTTCTGATCAAACACACCCCATGCGATTTCATCGTCTACCCAACACATGTGATTTCAACATCTCCAACCCCCATGCGATTTCATCATCTACACCAAAACGTGCGATTTCTAATCGCGTTCGCACCAATTGTACGATACACTTTTTCTATGTATATATATGTGTATATATATAGGGTTGGGTTCTTTGCAGAACTCACATCTTATGCAGAACTTTAAGAACTATTTTTAACCATCGATCTATTAATCAATGGTTGAAAATAGATTATGGTAAAATTGTAATTAAATGAAAAAATTAAGGAAGTAGTTTTAATGTGATAAGGGTATAATAGTAAAAATAGTTGAATTCAAAATATATCTAATTTCTCTCATGTCCTATATTTACGGTGGTTAACTAATTTCGCATCAAATAAAAGATTCTCCAGAAATCTTTAAAGCTAAACACAATAAAAAAAATTAGAACTGTAAAATCTAAACACAATAAAAATTGGTAAGAATGATGTTAAGGTCTACGTACAAGCATAAATTATATTTACATATACGTAAATATATATTTACATATATGTAAATAAATAGTTTACATATATAATGTAATTTACATTTACAATTTACGTATATGTATATTTGAGAAATACATATGGTAATTTGAACAAAAAACATATTATTTATAAAAAAAGAAAATATAAATTCATCATCAACAAATAAAATATAAACTTTGCTATTTTATATATATGTAAATATATTCTACGTACGAATTTCATATGGTTTACATATACGTAGATAAGTAGTTTACACATATAAACTAATTTTACATATATGTAGATATGTGGAAAACATGTGTATAATTTCCAGAAAAAACGTATTACTTACTAAAAGAAAAATACATTAAGTGAGAAAAAATAGCAGGCCCACTTGTAACTCGTAACTCGTAAGTGATTTTGTTGTTAGTTTTGTGGATCCCTTACTAAAAGAAATTGATTAACCCTGTATAAAAAACATTTGAAACCAAAAGTTAAAATGAATAGATGTGAACATCGAATTGGATAAAGAAAAAGTAGGAATGAAGTTAGAACAAAACACATTATAATTTGTTTCAAATTAATCCTAATAACGTGTGAATCTCTGATGATAATTAATGGAATGTCAAAACCAAAAATTTGAATAGATATTAATTAAAAAGTTTGATAATTCATGCAATACAAAAAAAAATCCCATCGAATCCTCACAATGAGATAATTAAGGAGATTTGAAATCATAGGAAGATTTATGAAAGATAAATTTACGTTAATACCCTTAGATTAAATTCTAAAATAATTATTAAATAAGATAAAATGAGTGGTTGTAATTAGTTCTGCAAGTTCTGTAAAAAATTTGGGTTCTGAAATGATCCTCACCCTATATATATATATATATATAATTTGAGACCAATTGAGCAAAAAAGTTAAGGTACATTAATTTACCTTTGAGTTTGGCACAGGTCGACGAATGGAATAAGATAAGCAGACTTCCTTGAGACAACCCTCAAGAAACACCCCCAAAAAGATTGAATTGCCGTATGCATCGTAAGCAGCGATGGCAGCTTCCTTAAAGATGGGTAATCCTTGTTTAGCAAGCCAGTTCTTAAATCTTTCGCATGTAATATGAAAATCATGCTTTTGGTTACCCACCGCTAAATGCCCGCTTTTTGCGTCCCGCGTCATATCAATTGTTTTCTAAACAAAAAACAGAATTTATGACAATCTCACAAGTATTCAAATCAACGACACAATGATCTAACACCCCTACAATTCAAAGCGAACTCGAAAGATGGGGCCCTTTCCGAATTTCATTGTCAAGCACCCCTATAGTAAGTCTTTATGAAATAGCAAAAGTTTACATTAGCCAACAGAATCACCATAATTTGTATGATTGTATACACCGTAGTCTCATCTATAAACAAAAATATATGATTTGAGTCTGTAACAAAATATAGGACACCTTAGTTCAGTTCTGCATCAAATTTGGGGTCACAGCTGAATCATTTTAGCCATGATTGTGGTTTTGTAGAGTCCATACTAAAGAATCAAATGGTTCACAACAAAACAAAACAATTTCAGCCATCAAACGGAATAATTTTTTTACAAACCTTAACATCAAGATAAAGCCTAATCTGAAAACAGGTAAATCTTGTCATATTTTATTTTAAAGTTTTTGTTTTATTTTCAATTTATTTTTTCTACATTTGCTATAACAAAAATACAATGGTACTTGACGCACAACGGTTTAGCAAACCGTTCATAAACCAATCAACATAATGATGGGAAAAAACACGCAACCCGGTCACAAACGGTAAACTAAAACGCGGAAGCAAACTTCGTTTGACCAAACTTTTCCCACCTCGAATGAACATATGAGGATGCAAATAAATATGATATAAAAGTAACAATAGAGAGACGCCAACCTCTCAAAAGGAGAGTAAAAACCACGGGACTACTAGAGTCGCTTAAAATCCACTATCAGCAAAATAGAGCAATACAAAAGTCTTCTCTAGATAAAACTAGAAGCAGGGCCGGCCCTAAGAATTCGTGTGTACCTGTCCGAATAAGAATAGTTTTGTAAGTGGGCTTATATTGGTGTTTGTATAGGTATACCCTATTAAAAAGAAATTTTTACGTATACATATCGGGTTTTTTCTAAAAAAAAAAAGTGTCCTCTGAAATATCGGGTCCTGGCCGGTAGTCCTCCCCGCCCACCCCAGGGCCGGCCCTGACTAGAAGCATACAAAAACATAATATACTTGTCACAAACTAACTTCAAGTATATGGAGTTAAATAAATACAAATAACAAGTAAGATGTATCACCAACGAGAAAAATAACAATCTCTAGAATGTCGCTTATCCTCAAAAGAAACTAAAGGATGGAGCTCTATGGTTTCTTCGTCAAATTTGTGACGGCAGAAGGCACAAAAGAAAAACCCTTTTTCCTTATGTTGTAAATTCATACGTCGTTCACACCCAAAAATATAATTCAACCTAATTATATTCTTTTTCTTGCGTGACAAACAAGCCCACAAAGACACCTTGTGTTTGGACTTTGGCATCATGGTGGCCTACATATATCCCACAAAATGAAATTAACCAAAATATACCACATAAAATTATAAATACATATATTTCTTTTCTTTTCTTTTCTTTGTTAACTATATTATAAACCCATATAAATTAATTTCTTTGTTTACTATATTATAAACCCATATAAATTAAAGATGAGTTAGGCTTTCTCATGGGAAAAGAAAAAAAAACAACACATAAAGCCCGTTAATGTCAATTTATTTAATAAATGTACAAAACCTAAACAAATTGTTTTGCTTATTTAATAAAAAAAATCGTATAAACATGTCACATTTGTATATTTAAGCTTGTACACGGACGAAATTAAGTCATTTTGATACTAATCTATACTATATAATAAAAGAAACCATATTAGGTCATGTCTTATAGATAATTATTATTTTAGTTTAATCTCTTTTAATTAATAATTAATAATTAATTATAGATAATCCTTCTATTAACTATTATTTACTTTAATATATTATGAATAATTACTATTAATTTAATCTCTTCTAATATCATATATCATACAGACACGTGGAATTCTAAACACATAAGAGCACTACCATTACAAATTATTAATGATTTTAATATTATAATAATATATATTTTTTAATACTTTTATTATTTTAAAATATTATAATTATAATAAAAGTTATTTTCTTTTTTTAATAACATATAAACGGGTCTTGTGGTTCTTTTATTAGAACTGTCAAGTCAGAACCAACCTGACCTGGAACCGTTATTTAATATAAATCTAGAAACAGAAATTGACTTATATATACAAAAAGGTTCTGTTACATGATTTTTAAGGGTCGGGTCTAAGGTTCTCGAGGGTTGGAACCGCGAATTGCGTACCCCTACTATGTGATTATACCCACCACCCTTTATTGCGTGAACCGCGAGAACCAGTGTGAACACAACTAAAAATACCTGAAAAATCTAAAAAATACACAAAAAAAATTTTTTTTTTTTTTTTATAAAAATCGCTACTTTTCGTTAATAGTTTTTTTTTTAATTTAAAAACATTTTTTTGATACTAAAAGTAGCGATTTTAATAAAAAATATTTAAAAAATTGTGTGTTTTTTAGATTTTTTTTGGGTTTAACTTTATGGTTTAGTTTTTAGCATTTAGCTGCGAGGGGGTAGGGTTTTTTTAGGTTTTTAAGGGGGTTTAGTTTTTAGCATTTATCTTGGGGGGTTAGGTTTTTTTTTTTTTTTTTTTTTGGGGGGGGGGGGTTAGGTTTTTTTAGGTTTTTGGTACTGTAGTGAGTTTATTTTGTTGTGTTCACATTGGTTATCGCGGTTCTCGCAATAAAGATGGTTCTCGCATGAACACTACCATATATATACACACACACACAACCGGTGTAATGTGTCCTACTAAATATTATTTAGTAATAAAACTAATTAAGTTATATCTTCATCAAACAAATATATATATATATATATATATTTCAAACTTTGTGGTTTTACATTATTTTCAAAAGTTATTTTAATAACTTATTATAAAAAAAACACAAATTAACCTTATTAGTTATTACTAAGGATGTTCACAATTCGATTTAAAACCGTAAAACCAATCAAAATGGTCATCGGTTTCATTTCACGGTCGGGTTTGTTATTAACTTTCAATTTATGTATTATGTTTACTAATATATTACTTTTGGATTCAAATTTAAAACTTTAATTAAAAAAAAACACTAATATCTTATCACAAAAACCGTTTGTAGTTACCAAGTATATTTATTTATTCAACCCGTGTAATACACGGGGTTCTAACCTAGTTATAATTAAAAAAAACAAGAATACCAACAAAAATAGACTTGTATGATAGACTAAAGAACAATTCAATAGACTAAAACAACCATAAACCACAACCAACAATCCCAAAGAACCTAAGAACTAGTAAACTTAAGATATAGAGAAATATTCACTTTTTACATTTAAAATACTTATTATATGTAAATTTCCAATAAAATTAACATCATTTGTTTGGTATTAGATTTTCCAAAACATAAACCATCCCACAAAACATCTTCCGGATTCTATTTAAAATCAGTAGTGAGCAATTAAACAAAAAGTAAATCTCTAACCAAAAAATTAATAACCAAATTTTATTTCACATGATAGACGAGTACACGTTCAAATTTCAAAATAAGTTTTTGAAATTTTGTTTTTAAGTTTAGTTGTCTTTTTCAACTTTCTGCAATCTCGCACTACCATTTAATTCTTAATTTCATTTTTATTTTCAAATTGTTTTGCTCCGTCTTAAAAAAAAATTGTGACAAATTTTAGCATACCGCTCTTGAACCCTTTGTTAATCCATCCATGAGAATTAAAAACCTTTATTAAATAAACAAAAATAACTTACACAATTAATTTAATAAATCATCAACACATATTCACCTAAGCCTCTTTAGATGAGAAATTAGGCTATTTTTTAAAACAAAATAAAACTCAAATGATAGATATAAAACATTAATTCAACAGATACAACAATTTAACACCGAAAATAACTACCAAACATCAATTCACTTGATTCCAAATTTCCAATACAACTCATCGAGATAGATGAAACATTAACAACATAACAACTTAACAAACCTTAACCACTAAACAACCAACCAACAACATAAACCCTAAAAACAACCTAAGAGCTAGTAAACTTAGTAACCGCCTTTGTCCCCTCCGAAACCGCATGTTTTGCTAACTCACCAGGCAACACCAACCTCACAGCAGTCTGAATCTCCCTAGACGTAATTGTCGGCTTCTTATTATACCTCGCAAGCCTCGAACTCTCCTGAGCAAGCTTCTCAAAAATATCGTTAATAAAGCTGTTCATAATCCCCATCGCCTTGCTCGATATCCCGATATCCGGATGCACCTGCTTCAACACCTTAAATATGTATATCTTGTATGTCTCCACACTCTTCTTGCTCCTCTTCTTCTTCTTGTCAGCCGCTCCCGCCCCGGCTTCCTTCGGGAGCTTCTTTCCAGCTTTCGGCTTCTTCTCCGCTGGGGCTTTTTCAGCTGCTGGCTTCTTCTCGGCTGGCTTCTTTTCTGCTGCTTTTGGCGCCATTTTTTGAATTTTTGAAAGTTTGTTTGTTTTGTAGAGAGAGAATGTTTGTGTGTTTGTTGGATGAGAAAACAAATGGTGGGGGTTTGGTTTATATAGTGAGTGAGAGAAAGGATTTGATTGGTGGGTTTTAAGGTGTGGTGGATTGTGAATAATGGCTGTTGATTTGGTGGGGTATTTTTTAATGGTCAGGATTTGATTTACGGAAAAGAGAGGATTGGTGGGATGCTTGTGGGTTTTGACGCGGATCGATGACGTGGCTGATGATTCATTTGGACGGATGAGATCAGATTTTTAAAATAATGTGAGGGGCTGTTTGGCAACCCTCTTAATGAATCATTAAGAGGTGGACCTCTTATTCGGACAGAGGTGGACCTGTTTGGTTGGCTAAATAGCAGCCTCTTAATGGTTCAGTTCAGTCTGTATGGTACAGTGATAAAAAGAAGCTGAATGAAAAAAAAGACTCCTGGTACCCACCCCTCTCGTCACCACCTCTGTATCAAAACCCTAAACACAACACTTTCCCCCTTTCACCTCACCTCACCTCCGCCCCCACCCCTCTCGTCACCACCTCCCGCCAGCCGCCGCCCTCCTCCTCCCTCTCCTCCACGCTTCCGGAATCTGCTCTTCATCTTCACCTACAAAGCTAGGCTTCTCCATTTCATCTCCTTCTCCGCTTCCGGAACGTCAATCCGATGGTTTTGTGGTTAGAGCTGCGTCGGTTCCTGATAGTGCCGACGGCGGCGACGCTGCTGCGGCGGCGGCCGGGAAGTCCAAGCTTGTGGAGACGGTGGTGCTTGGATCGTTGTTTGGGCTTTGGTACCTGTTTAATATCTACTTTAATATTTATAATAAGCAGGTTTGTTTTCTTCATTAGCTTTTTTGTTTTGAAATTTCTAGTTATATGTATGTGTATGGATGATTGTTTTGATTAGGAACTATGATATTGATTTTTATGTGCAAGTTTGTATGAACTGATGGTATGGAATTTGTGGTATTAAAAATGGCAGAAAATGGGTAGGATTAGCTGGAAGCAAGAGGGGTAAAAAAGTCATTATACACACTCATTCAGAGATCTAACCAAACAGCACATTACTGGTTCAGCACTTACTGGTTCAGAGCCTTTTACCCATTCAGACCTCTTATTCATTCAGCACTTATTGGTTCAGATGTTGCCAAACAGCCCCTGAATGTATTTTTCTTTTTGAATAAAGTGAATAGTATTATTTTTGCAAAAACGTGTTATGTGATGTATATGGGCATGGGTGAGATATCGGATATATGACAATATATCTCTTTAATGTCTTGTGTTCCATGGTTACATGTAGGTGAGATAACGGCATATTGTTATGGGTGTGACACATTTGAGTAATATGAAATGAATAGTGTTTCTGAAAATCTCGGGTGTTTGTTTCTGATCAAAAAGCTGGTTACATCTAACAACTGTCTTATGAACAAAGAGAGAGATTGATAGATATCGAGATACAACAAAAGGGATAGGTGGTGATGGTCGATGGCGATTTATCTAGCCGTTTTCGATTAAAGTTATGCATTTCTCAGCGGTACATTTGTTTTCTAGTATGAGACCTTCTGCTTCATTTTCTCTAATTCGTTCTATTTCGATGATAGGAATACATGTTCCAACGATAACCGTCACATATGACCCCTCCGGCAACAGTGGGGACCGAATTAGTGAGAACAATTGTGTTTCAACTTCCCATTATCATAACAATCAACAATTGACCAGAACGTGATTTGATGTATGAAGCCCTATCCTACAATTTGTGCAAGAAGTTGTTTCCCAAAGGTAGATCCCATGACCTTAATATCACAAAGTAGCAACCTTGCTAGTTGCTCCAAGACCCGTTCTCTTGCAATTAGAAAACGTAATGTGTAAACATAACATGCAAGGCCTATCCTATCCTACATGACCAGGCTTCATATCTGTTACACCCCAACAAATGGCGGAAACACCGGAGTGAGACGAAAACGAGAATGCTCGAGACTTCATAACTTGCTAATTGCGACGATATTTAAATAATTCTAATTTCATTTCATGCTAAAAGGAATACATTGTTCAAATGAAAATTACAACAACTAGAACGTAACAATTTAAGCATCAACACATAATTTTAAACTAAGTGTGTTTATAGCCATCCTACTATATTCTTTCAACGCATCATCATCATCATCATCATTATCATGCTCTGCAATATACATTAAAGTTACATGTCAACACAAAAGCATTGGTGATCATACAAGTTTAGTGTACTAGCATATGTATAAACGAGTTTTAACGAAATTCACATGGCAAAAACTTATACTAAGGCATAACACATCATGAACTAGCATACATCACATACGTGTCAACCCAAAGATTCCACTAGCGTAATCTTGTCGTCGCAACGGCAAGACCGTAAAGATTAATTACTTAACAATGACCCAAGTGGAAACATGGTAAACTTGTGGAAACATTCATAGAGGTTATCCAAGTGGATTGGAAGAAGAAAACATGAACAAATGAAGAAGAAAGTGAGTTGAAATCTCATTTAAACAATTGAAAGTTTTCGCCCAAACTTGGAGATTTCTTGATGTTTTTGGAGTGTTTGAGAGTAATTTGGAGTTGTGGAAAGTGAAAATGTTAAATGTGATGGAGGAGGCTTGGTTTTATAGGGAAGGATTTGGGTTTAAAGGAGGTTGGAAGGTGATTGAAGGAGAAAGGATGTGGAAAAGGGTGAAATCCGGTTGGCTGAAAACATCTGCTGAATAATTGGCATATTCGCGCCACGCGACAATGCAACATGTTCCCGTCGCGTGGCATGAGGGGTCCTGTTTTTCCAGCTTTTTCATTTTGTCCATTTTTAGCCCCTAAACTTGGTTTTTAGGTTATTTTATGTCGTTTTCTTATATTTTAGCTTGTTTTTAGGTATTAAAGGTGTAACAAATTATTGTATGAGTGTGATTCATGTACGATTGATATTTCCAAGTTTTTCGAGTATCGGTTTTGCGTATAAACACGTACTTGATGATTGATTACGTATAACACAAGTATGTAACATGTATATGTATAAAAATGAATTTCGTTATGATCAACGTATCAGATTACAAGATTGGAAAAGAAATACGAATACAAGTTTTCAAAAATAGAAATACGAATACAAGTTTTCAAATATGGAAAATGCACAAATGCGAAGCGTTACAATATATCCCTAAAAAAATTAGGTCGAGGCATGCTTCCCTTTTTTATCCGACCCATACTATGGGACTTAACACGAACACAAAACATCAAATAATACACGTGCGTGGTTTGTTGTTTAATTGCTCATAGTGGGAAGATCTCGAAGATGGTAATTGGATACACATGTATTATTACGCTCGGTCTTTTAACCTGGATGGTTAAAATATACACACACAAAATAATTAATTTCCTTTTATCATGAGGAGAGATGTTAATTCTCATCAAATTCACATCCATAAAAGCTCAGAAGTCATCTTACATGGTGCATTTTTAACCATATTAGTTGGACCTTAGTTTAGTGTGAATGCTTCTTTCTCAGAGAGGCCGGATACATGGTTGTGGACGGTGGATGATTCAGGAATTTTTTTGGTAAAGCCGACAAAACAATGGTTGCAAAAGGAGACTCAATGTAGATCATCTTTTGTCTTGGACTGGTGTAAGTGGCTTCCGGCCAAGATAAACATTTTTGTTTGGCGTGCGGAGATGGATAGAATTGATATAGCGTCGGCTTTGGAGAGAAAAAACATTCATGTCCCAAACAAAGGTTGTGTTTTTTGGGATCAGACTTTGGAGATGACAGATCATTTGTTTTCAGGATGCATCTTCTCGTATGGGGTCTGGATGTCGATTGCCTTATGGTGCGGTGTCCCTAACTTTTTCGCTTTCTCTGTCCGAGATGTTGTGAATATGCATACTTCGGTGGGATTCAAAGGTGTCAAGAAAATCGCGTTTCAAGGTGAAGAAACACGGAATTAATTATGAGACTAATCAGTTTGGTTTATGTTTCTACCATGATGGTTAATCTTCTTTATGGTTTCCTGAGCTCCTTAATGACCGTGGTTATCTGCAAAACAGAACACCGTTACTCGTTAAGAGGGGAATGTGGGGGTTTCCCTCTTAACCGGGCTCCGGCGTGAGAATAAGCGACTGTATTGGTGGAGATAATTAAGTATTAAGTGAGAGAGTAGAGGGAATAGAATGTTTAACCTGTGAAGTGAAGGTCTCTATTTATAGCCGGAGAGGTGTAAGAGGATGTGGGCTGATGGGCCTTGGGCCGGAAGGCGACAACGTGGAAGATATGCTCCTTGTCTCACCGGTGTCGACCGTTAGTGGCTCCTGGGAGCTTTCTGGAGCTGGCGCAATGTGATTGGAGCCACGTGTCACTGTTGTCGGCCTGGCCGTCTTTCTGCCATCAGCAGGTAAGTGGAGATCGTGGGGCAGTTGTCTCTGCCTTATGATTGGTGCCATGTAGGCGTCCTTACGTACTTTTTGTTCCTGCATGTCAGATGATCGTGGAGCACGATTGAGCAGAGCCAGAGGGACGTTGATTGGCTCTTTTCTGCCACTTGTACCTTTGGAGCAGCCTTGCGCTGCTTTCCTGCACGAGTCTTGATGGGCACGTTAAGTGACTCGCGCGGGGTTTAGGTGACTGAATATTCTTTCGGCATGCTAAGTGTTGTTATTGGAGCTTCTTATTGTCTAGGTCTCGCGCGACGTAAAATGGAATGTGGTGTAATTCGCGCGAGGTTAATGATAGGAAGCTTTTTAAATAAGGAGTATGGTCCCGCGCGCAACCTTTATGGAGGTTTGCGCGGCTTTTTTGGGACCATACCTCTTAAATTCCCCCCAGTCCAGTGCTGCACCATGCGCAAGGCAAGTGGTTGGAGCTCTGGACTTAAAAGTTGTGGAAAATGTTTCTTTGGCTTTGGTAGACGGGGAGCGTGTAACCTTTTATTGGTTACAACGGCGCGACTACCGGATTGGTTCCAGGTGGGTTATTGTCCTTCTGTGTAAGTGCGCAGGGTTATTAAGGAACTGTTAACATTGCGCGGCCTTAGTTGCTTCTGCATGAAGTTTGTTGTAATTTATGGCGGGAAAAACTTCGAAATCTGAACTCTGACAGGTTGGTGAAGAAAGTCGTGGTTGGTGACGACTGAGTTGACCTCTGACGGTTGTCATCAACTTGTCCCTGACGAATCGTATTTCCGTCAGAGAGTGAGGCCCACGCGCGCGTGGTAACCGTCACTCCGGGAACACGCCTTACGTGGCGTTTTCTGATTGGCCTTGCTCGCGGCGACTTCGGCACGGTTACCCATCGCATTAAATGCGATGGGTATATATATCCGAAGAGACGTGAGAGGTTATCACTTTTCTCTTCTACTATTCCTTTATTTCCTCTCGAATTTCTTTGAATCTTCAAAGTTTGAAGAAGACGGTTGCAGAATCTTCACATCCTTGAAGAACATCGTAGCAGATCTTCAAGTCTGTTTGCAGAATATATAAAGACTTCAAGATATTTCTTCATATCTTCAAGTTCTTCCAGAGAAACTTGAATCTTCTTTTACTATGGCTGAAGAACATCAAGAGGATATTCCTGGTGAGGAAGGCCCTGTTCCGGTTCTCCGGTGGGATCCGGGTCTTTTTGAGCAAATCACGAGGAGTTTCCGGTTTCCACCGGAATGGGACGCTAAGTACCCCGGTCAAAACCAGACGGTCGCTGATGCACCACCGGGGTACATCACGTTGTTCGAAGATTTCTTTCATCAGGGTAATTTCCGGTTGCCGGCGACGAATTTTATGGCCCATATTCTGCAGTTTTATGGGTTTCATATATCGCAAATGAGCCCTCCCGGGATGGTCCGGGTTTGTCACTTCGAGTTCTTGTGTTGGTCTCATGGTATTGAGCCTACGGTTGAGAAGTTCTGGGCTTTTTACCAGCTTCAAAGAAATATGGGTTTCTATTCTTTCTCCAGTCGTGGCGTCGCAAAGAAGATATTGCTGAACCCCCCCAAGAGTTTCCATGACTGGAAACCAAAGTTTTTATATATCCGGGAGGAGGTAATCCCGATCGCCATGACCTTCCGCGCCTGGTCGGAACCAATTTTGAAGGAAGATTTGGCGATCCCCAAGAATGACGTTTGGTATAAGAAGCTTACTTCTACTCCAAACCGAGTGTTTGGAGAGAAAGTCTTGGTGGCGGCGCGCATGAGTGACCAATGGCCGGCTGATAGCAAGGACGTTCCGGTTTTGATGTTCAACGATAGAGGTTAGTAACTTACTTAGCCTCTTTGATTTCGCGTTTCGTAAGTCTTGTTTATTCATGTAATTTGTTGTGTAGAGGCGCAACTGTATCAAGCTGCATTCTCCACCTTTGGTGGCTCAATGAATGTGCGCCCGCTCCAAGCTGGGGAGGAGTACTGGTACGAACAAATTAAGGGTAACTTCATGTACCCAGTTGCTGATGCATTTGCCTCCCCGCCTACTGCAACTGAAGGTGCGCACATACCTAAACCTCGTCCTCTGCGCTCTGTGACTTCTGCTGGGAAAGAGGTTGTCTATCTTTCCAGCGAGGAGTCTGTAGGGTCTTCGAACGGGGAGTTAAGTTCGTGGTCTAACGTCTTTGCAGGTGTGTTGCGCGGCTTGGGCATTGACCCTGAAGAGAAGAAAAAACCAACCAGGAAGAAGAAGGTGATCAATCTTGAGCCTGAAGTGGTGAGCAAGAAAAGTGGGAGTAGCCGCGCAGCTGCTGGTACTGCTGGTAAAGGTACTCTTCGCCTTCGTCAGAGTGACTTGAAAGATTATGTGATAACTAGTGACTCACTTGAAGGATCGTTGCGCGTAGGCGAGAAGAAAACTGGAGCAGGTGGCTCGAAAAGTTCAGGTAGTGCGGGTTCTCGCAACCCAGATGCTGGGGCTACTCCTTCCTCTGTTGTGCGTGAGGAAGAGGAAGAAGAAGGAGACGAAGAAGAGGAGGCTGCTGAAAAGTTGATCAGCAGAAAAAGAGTTAGAAGCGAAACTACAGCTGGTGTGTCAACTGTGCCCGGAGCTGGGGAGGTTCCCTTGATTGGGAAACGGAGCAACTTGCGCTCGCTCTACAAAGTTTCTCCGGGTTAGTTCTTTAGTTACGTTATTTTGTTACCTCCGCTCTTTTTAACACTTGGTTTTTTGCAGAGGTTAAGAAGACGACCCTTGAGAAAGGTGTGGTGTTTGTAGATCCCGTAGAGCCGGTGCATAAGAGGCCGAAGGTTACTGTTAAGCCTTTTAAAATGGTGGAGTCTGAGAAGGCAAAGCACGTTGAGGTGGAGAAGGAGAAAACTGTTGCAGCGGAGAAACGCGCGTCTGAGGAGGAGAAGAGGAAAGTTGATGAAGAGCGTAGGAAGGCCGAAGCCGATGAAGCCCGACGGAGGAAGGCTGAGGATGAGAGAAAAAGATTAGCTGAGCAGGAGGAGAAGAGGTTAGCCGAGCAGGAGAAGAAGAGGCTAGCTGAGCAGGAGAAGGGAAAGAAGGTTGATGAAAGAGAGAAGGAGAAATCCGCTGCTGACAAGTCTGTTGGGATTTCGACTGGAATGGGCGCGGTTTCTGGTTCGGCGGCTGGTCAGGGTGGTGTAAAACATGGCGCGCCGCCGCGCTCTCCGATAGGCCCCCGGGATACTGTGGGGGATATTTATTACAAGTCTTACACGGAAGAGAGCCGTGGTGACGCTCCGCACCAACCGCCATGGGGCTTAAAGCAAAAGGATACCTTCCAAGAATTCGCGCCTTGCCGCGATTGGTTGCTGAATTCCATTCCTCCAGGTGAGGTTGATCGCCAAAGAGCGCGCACCCATAGCGGGTTATATCATGCTTATGTTGTTGGCGAGGCCAACACCCGCGCTGCTAACCAGGAGATTGTACGAGAGTGGCGAACCCTGGTTAGGGAGAGGGATGATTGGGAGAAATACCGCGATCGGATTTTAAGGCGTGCCACTGAGTTGGAAAAATCTAGAACTGCCTTTGACGAAGAAAGGGCGAAGTTCGAGGCCGATCGGAAATCAGAAGAGTGGGGACGCGAGGGCCTGAGAAGCAAACTTCAAGCTGCTGAACAGCAGTTGGCAAAGGAGAAAGCTGAGTTCAAACGCATCTGTGAGAAAGACAATGAGCGCGCATCCGCGGCTCGCAACAAAATAGTCGACCTTGAAGCCAAGGTTGCTACGTTGACAGCGAAGGTGGAGGATGCGCATACTGCGCAAGCTGCTAAAGAGCAGGCTGAGGTTTGAGAAACTTCTTATTCCGTTTAATACTTTTGTTTAGTATGTTAACTAAGTCTTTTATCCCTTGCAGGCCGAATTGGCTGAGGTAAAGGCACAATTGTCTGGCAAAGACAAGGATTTGACTGCTAAGGACGTCGAGATCGCTGAGCTGAAGCGTCGTTTGCGGGAGCAAATTGAAAAAAACGAGTCCTTGGAGATCGATCTCGAAGCTGAGAAGGTTAAAACTGCCACTGCTGACGAGGCCAAACAAAAAGTTGAGGAGGCGCGAGACATTAGCACCACTGCTCTTAATGTAGCACAAAACAACTACTCCGAAGCTCAAGGTATCGTGGATACTTTGGTCTCTGAAGCCGAGTGGCTGCGCGGTCGCGGAATGGTGCTGGTATGATTCCTCTTGACTTTGTTTTGATTTATTTAGACCTGTTGGCTAAAGTATTGCGTTTGCTGTAGATGGCCAACTCCATCCTAAATGCTGGAGAATTGGATAAGGCTGTTGCGGCCGTTATAGATGCTTCCCTCGCAGTTGGTCACCGTAAAGGCTATCTTGAATGTGCGCAACATGCATCAGTTATGCTTGGACAGGAGTTCGATACTAGTCACTGCTTAGTGACTGATGAAGCTGAGGCTGAGCTAGCTCGCGCGGAACATGGTTATGATCATCTATCCATTCCGGTGATGGACTTGGTTACTGATGCGCTGAAGCATGATGACTGGTGTCAGCGGCTGAAGAATATCCTAGACCCACCGGAGACTGTTGAGCTCTCGGATGAGGAAGAAGCTATGGGTGATGATGGCGATGGTAAAGGTGATGGTGATGGTGATGGCGATAAGCATGACGATGATCCTGATGATAGCTTTGAATAGGCTAGTACTTTTTAGGCTTTGTGCCATGTAATTTTTGTTTATGCTTTGAATGTAAGCTCTTGCGCGGTTGCGCTAGTTTTAAATGGGAGGAACACTATCCGCTGTCTATATAACTGTTGCGCGGTTGCGCTTGTTTTAAATATGATGTTTGTTTATCCTTTCCCGTTACAATTATTGCACTGTTGTTAGAAACTTTGGTTAAGTTAGCGCGAATAAATGTAAGAGTGGCTCTTGTGCGAGTGTAACTGGAGTGTTTTCGTGCTAATCAGAAGTTTAACATGCATTTGTAACGAAAGGAGTCAGCGTAAAAGAAAACATGTCGTATGCTTTCATTAACTTAGAAACAGGCACTTAGGCCAAACATACATTGCTTGTAACGTAAAAGGCGTGTAGCCAACATGGAAATGTAAAAGGCGCATGGCCAACATTAGTGGATAAAGGCGCAGGGCCTAGAATAGTCACATATAGCATTTGCGCAGTTGTTGCGCATTCCACGTGCGCGGGATGATGTGTCCATCCAGGGTGCGCAATTTGTAAGCCCCTTTTCCTAGCACTTCGTGAACTAAGTATGGGCCTTCCCATTTGGGTGCTAGTTTTCCTGGGCGTTCAGCGTTTGAGGCTTCGTTGTCTCGAAAGACGTGTTCCCCTGGAGTGAAGGTACAGATGCGGACTCGTGCGTTGTAGTACCTTTCCAGTTGTGTTTTGTACTTGGCTTCTTTAATTCGCGCAATTTCGCGCCTTTCTTCTAGCAAATCCAAGTCAAGACGACGCTCTGCCTCGTTGTCGATTGCGTTGACTGCTGTCAAACGCGGAGAGGGCAGGCCAACTTCTGCCGGGATAACCGCTTCTGAGCCATAGACTAGGCTAAAAGGGGTTTTGCCGGTACTTGTTTTCGACATGGTTCGGTGAGCCCACAAGATACTCGGGAGCTCATCCACCCAGCCTCTTCGCTTTGTGCCCAGTCGGGCCTTAATCCCATCAACAATATACTTGTTCACACTTTCAACCTGCCCGTTGCCTTGAGGATGCGCCACGGAGGAGAAAGTGTGTTCGATTTTCATCTCTTTCATCCACTTCTAGAGGTCCTCAGAAGCGAAATTGGTGCCGTTGTCTGTGACAATCTTGAGTGGGAGACCAAACCTGCAAATGATGTGTTCCCAGATAAACTTGCACACCATCATTGCAGTGGTTGAGGCGAGGGCTTTGGCCTCCACCCACTTAGTAAAATAATCAACGGCTACAATTATGAACTTGACGGCACCAGGAGCGTCTGGGAAGGGTCCCACCATATCAATTCCCCACTGCTGAAAAGGCCAAGCAGTGGATACGGGGATCAGATCGTTCTTGGGGCGCAGGGTTTTCGGAGAGTGCCGCTGACAGGAGTCGCACTTGCGCAGCTCTTTCATGGCATCAACAAGCATCCCTGGCCAGTAATACCCAACGTTCATAATCTTTGCGACAACCATGCGTGGCCCTGCATGAATGCCGCAAATTCCTTCATGAATCTCCCTTATCAGATAACTCGCATCCTGGGGGTCCACGCAGCGCAGCAGTGGCCCCAAGAAGGACTTGCGGTATAAGATACCACCATTCATTTCGTACTGCAGAGCCTTGTTTTGAATCTTCCTTGCCTCTGCTTTGCTCTCAGGGAGTATTCCTTCTTGCAAGTATTGAATGATAGGGGTCATCCAGGACGGCTGCCCTATCTCGATCACGTTGACTTGTCGCAGCAAGACTGAAGGATTCTTGAGTACCTCAATCCTTACATCTTTGGCAAGATGTTGAAAGGAGGTTGAAGCAAGCTTGCTCAAGGCGTCTGCTGGCTTGTTTTCCGAGCGATTGATGTGGATTACCTTGTGAGACTTGAACTGTTGCAGCAACTCTTTTGCCTGCTCTATATATAGGGCCATAACCTCGCCCTTTGCATCGTATATACCGTTAACTTGGCTGGCTATCAGGAGTGAGTCAACGTGTGCTTGTAAATTCTTAGCTCCCATTTTGATGGCGAGGTGCAAGCCTGCCAGAAATGCCTCGTATTCCGCCTCGTTGTTGGTGTTTTTAAAATCCAACTTGATGGCGTAAGTGAATTCATGGTTTTCGGGGCTTACTAGGCGCAATCCAGCTCCTGCACCGTCCTCATTTGAGGCCCCATCAGTATAAAGCATCCAAGTCTCATTTGTCGTGTCTCTTTCGGGAGTTTCCACCAGCTCACAATCTTTGATTTTATCAACTGGGACCTCTGTGATGAAGTCCGCTAGAACTTGACCCTTGATGGCTGGGCGCGGCCTGTACAAAATGTTGTGGCCCCCCAGCTCGATGGCCCATTTTGCTAACCGCCCAGATGTTTCTGGTTTTTGCAATATCGTACCGATGTGGAAATTGGTAAGTACAGTAATTACATGCCCTGTAAAATATCTGCGCAACCTTCGGGAGGCGTGTAGCAGCGCAAGCAGCAATTTTTCCATCGTGGAATATCTCGTTTCTGGGTCCGTTAGCACTCTACTGACGTAATAGATAGGAGTCTGAACTCCGTTTTTTTTCTACAAGCAACACCGACCCTACTGCCTTATCCGAAGAAGATAAGTACAGTATGAGTGGTTCCTTTTCGAATGGTGCAGTTAGAGTTGGGAGCTCGATCAAGCATTCTTTCATTTGCTGAAAAGCCTTTTCTGCTTCAGGGGTCCATTTGAACTCTTGTTTCTTCACACAGTTGCGCAAAGTGCTGATAAAAGGGTACGACTTCGCGGCGTGATTTGATAGAAAACGGTTAAGCGCGGCCAGGCGGCCGGCCAAACGTTGCATCTCCTTGATTGTTCGCGGCGATGGCATTCGCTCTATTGCCTGGACCTTTTCCGGATTCACTTTAAAGCCGCCGTTTGTGACTATGAAGCCTAAGAACTTCCCTTCTTCCATGCCAAAAGAACACTTGGCTGGATTCAACTTCATATTTACGCTGCGCAATGAATTGAACGTTTTTTCGATGTCCTTCAACATTTGGTCCTCTTCGGGACTTTTGACCACTAGATCATCGATGTAAACTTCAATATGCTTTCCGATGTCTCCCGCGAAGGTCTTGTCCATCAATCGCTGGTATGTGGCGCCAGCGTTTTTCAGGCCGAATGGCATCTTCGTATAGCAAAATATCCCAAGATCAGTACGAAAAGCTGTTTTGTCTTCATCCTCGAGCTTCATTTGAACTTGATGGTACCCCTTGTAGCAATCCAAGAAGCACTTCCATCTGTATGGAGCGAGAAAGTCTATCTTTTTGTCAATCTCAGGTAAAGAGTAGCAATCTTTAGGGCATGCCTTGTTGAGATCGGTATAGTCAACACACATTCGCCATCCTCCACTGGACTTCTCTACCATCACGGGGTTCGCAACCCAACTTTGATAACGTACTTCTCGCAGGATGCCGGCTTTAAGTAACTCGCATACTTGCTCATTCATTGCTTTCGTCTTGTCTGCCCCTAAGCTGCGCCTTCTTTGGACTTTCGGTTCAACAGAGGGGTATGTGTTTAAACAGTGCTCGGTGATGTCGCGCGGGACACCGGTCATGTCAGCCGGGGTCCAGGCGAAGATGTCCATGTTTTTGAACAGGAGCTGCTTGAGACGAGTTCTGATGTTTGGTGAGATTGCGTGCCCTATCGTCACCATTTGCTCCGGGTACTTGCGATTTAAAACCCACTTTTCGGGCTCGGTTGTTGAAACCTTTGCCGCTTTTGTCGGGCGCATCTCTTCTGTTGACATCACTTCTTTCTTTGCATAAACGATTGCCACCCCCGTATTGGTTGGGAAACCAATCGCTGAGTGGGGGGTGGAAGTTATCATATTCAGCTCACCTTGCGTCTCTCTCCCGATCAGCACATCATGTATTGACTTAACAGGCATCACCATGAAGTTAACGTTCGTTGTTCTTGAATGCTTCCCGTCAGAGAGTGTAACGGGGAAGCTGATTTGGCCTAGCGGGAAGACCATTTCATTGCAGAATCCAGACAGCGGATAATCAACTGGTTCGAGTCTCGCTTTGTCTTCATCGTCGAACTGGTTAAAGCATTGCTCATAGATGATGTCTGCTGTACTCCCCGGGTCAATGAAGACGTATTCAGTTTCGTAATGGCCGATGATACCGGTGATGACGATGGGTCGTATGGCTCGAGGACCCCCGCGCACCACCGGGAAAATGACCTGCTGTTCTTGCCATGAAGGCTCATACGGTCTCTTGCCTTTTTCTCTCGCGCTATACCTTGGTCCATTGACCATGTGTGTCTCTAGGCGTCGTACTTTCTTGTGATTTCCCTCATCGTGGCGATGGAGCTGTCGAGTTTCTTTGCGCACGTTTTTCACTAAGTGGCTCAGCTTTCCGCTCTTCAGCGCTCTCTCGATCTCTTGACGCAAGCTGTAACAATCATCTGTTAAGTGGCCTGTATCCTTGTGGAAATCACAATACAGATTGGGGTCTTGCCCCTTTTTGTTCGTCATAGGCCTTGGAGCCTTAAAATCATGGTTCTCCGTCATTAGCACCTCCTTTGGTGTTTTTATGAGCGGAGTCCAATGCTTTTCACGATTATCATCTCTGACTGCCTTTCGATAGCCGATGCGATCAATAGTATCTCGCGCGTCTTCTTTATAGCGAGATCGTTCTTCATAACGAGGTCGTTCACTATAACCGCTGGAGTGATTGGCCTTCCACCCAGGGTTCTTGCCTTTGTTGCGTCTGTTGTCGTCGCGCGAGTGACCCCCTTTAGAAAATCGATCTTCAGAATGATAGCTGTTGTTTCTGGCGAGTGACTCTTCAGTTTGCGCGACTATCTTCGCGGCTTCCATGAGTTTATCCCATTCCTTGGGCATTCCATCTTTCCCAGTGATGGTTCTAATTAGGCTATCACAGCGGATGGCTTTTTTGAAATGGCAGCGCATGAGTTGTTCGCTTACGCCACCGATTTTCAAACACTCTTTGTTAAAGCGAGTGGTAAAATCTTCCAAACCCTCGTTATCTCTGCGCCAGATGTCTTCAACTTCGGCTGTGTCGCGCTAGTATCGTCTTTGTTGACTGAAGTGACTCAAAAACTGAGTCCTGAAATCCACCCATGATTTTATCTTTCCCGGAGGAAGGCTGTCGAACCAGGCGCGAGCAGCCCCCGTTAGTGTTTGGATAAACAGATGGCACCACATGGGCATATTCCATCCTCCCATGCAGCCCACGCTTGTGAACACTCTGACGTGATCATCTGGATCAGTCAATCCGTTAAACTTTCCGACTGTCGGAGGTAACTTTTTTCTCTTGAGTGGCGCAAGAGCGATTTTTGGAATGAACTTGGAATGCTCTACAGCTTCAGCTGGTCGATAGGCGAGGCGGAAGTCTTGCTCTGCCTCTTCGGTGTATCCGACGTGCTGCCTTGGTTTGTAGTATTCGTGATTTCTTTGTAAACGATTGAAGACCGAAGATTCGTCATCGTTCTCCCAAGTTGGATCATTCGGGTCAGTCTCTTCCCACTCATTGTTCATGTTGCGCGACGTGAGCCGGCTATGACCTGGGCCTCTTTGGACGTTTGACGGATCGTCATAGTAGCTTTCTGTTTCTCCCCGTGTATCGCGCGTGTCCTGCATGCTTAGTCTTCGGGTAGGGGGAGGTCTGTTGGCTCTTCCTTGGATATTTTGCGGTGGTGGCATCTGGCGCGGCCCGTGACTGGGGCCAGTTGGTGTAACCAAGGAAGGTTCTGCCGTTAAAACTGCTTGTTGCGCGCTCAAGGATTGATACGCCGCGTTAATGGTGGCGAGTTGCTTGGCGTACCACGAGGCCGGGGTTTCGCCCTCTGGTAGCCCTAGTAGCGCCGAGATATTCTGAGGTGGAGCTGGGTTCGAGGGTCCAGCACCGTTGTTTCCTGGGGTAGTTGTTTGAGTGATGCGGGTGAAGCTCCCGCGCGGACCCCCAGTGTTAGCTATCTCGATTTCGCCGATTTCTTCAACGTGTTGGGGTTGGATGTTTTGATTATCTACCCCCAACGCTGCATCAGGGTTTACTCCAAGACCAACAAACTCAGGAATGATTCCTTGACCAGCCATGATCGAAGGAAGAAAAAACAACGAAAAACTCAGGAAAGAAGAAGATGAAAGTGGTTTGTAGAAAAAACCGGTGGGCGCCAATGAAGAAACACGGAACTAATTATGAGACTAATCAGTTTGGTTTATGTTTCTACCATGATGGTTAATCTTCTTTATGGTTTCCTGAGCTCCTTAATGACCGTGGTTATCTGCAAAACAGAACACCGTTACTCGTTAAGAGGGGAATGTGGGGGTTTCCCTCTTAACCGGGCTCCGGCGTGAGAATAAGCGACTGTATTGGTGGAGATAATTAAGTATTAAGTGAGAGAGTAGAGGGAATGGAATGTTTAACCTGTGAAGTGAAGGTCTCTATTTATAGCCGGAGAGGTGTAAGAGGATGTGGGCTGATGGGCCTTGGGCCGGAAGGCGACAACGTGGAAGATATGCTCCTTGTCTCACTGGTGTCGACCGTTAGTGGCTCCTGGGAGCTTTCTGGAGCTGGCGCAATGTGATTGGAGCCACGTGTCACTGTTGTCGGCCTGGCCGTCTTTCTGCCATCAGCAGGTAAGTGGAGATCGTGGGGCAGTTGTCTCTGCCTTATGATTGGTGCCATGTAGGCGTCCTTACGTACTTTTTATCTCCTGCATGTCAGATGATCGTGGAGCACGATTGAGCAGAGCCAGAGGGACGTTGATTGGCTCTTTTCTGCCTAGGGGTGTAAACGAGCCGAGCCGAGCCGAGCCAGTGTGGGCTCGGGCTTGGGCTCGAAGTTAAACGAGACAGCTCGGGCTCGGTTCGATAATTGTAGTGAGCCGGAAATAAGGGCTCGAGTTCGGCTCGTAAAAAGTTCGAGCCAGCTCGCGGCTCGACGAGCCAGCTCGGTTTTAATGGCCTTCGACACACAGTCCTGCAACTCCGGTGATGAGGCTGATGATCCACAACGAAACAATCGGCGACCTAGGGTTCCACCACTAGTAATGGCCAACGTCGCAACTCGTATGCCGATGACACCGGCGTCCAACTCTTTTTTATTTTCCGGCAACATCGACGGGAGTTCGGCCGGATTGTTTTCTTTTTCCGATGGCGGTGTCGTTGGGTCTCCTTAGTGCAGAGAGAGAGAGTAATGTTACCGGTTTCAGAGGGATGTAAGTAAACTTTGATTTGAAATCATGAAATGTGGAGGAGCGGACGTGAAGGAAACCCAAAATCATATTGAATTGCGTTGGGAAGCCTTTTCAGTTTTCACGTGTTATGCTTTGTTTGTTTGTGCAAGTAATAAATGGATAAAAGTAGTTATATAATATTATATTTTAGTTAATTGAATGTGAATATTTTAAGCTATCCTCATATAACCAATTTTCCATTCAGTCTCATCTATATTAGTTTTTATTTCTTATATATATATATAATAATGATAACGAGCCAAACGAGCGAGCCAACGAGCCAACTATCGAGCGAGCCACGAACCGAACCTACCTTGGCTCGGGCTCGGCTCGTTTAGATCGAGCCAATTTCGAGCCGAGCCAATTTCGAACCGAGCTTTTTTCGAGCCGAGCTTTTTTCGAGCAAACTGCGAGCCGCGAGTTTTTTGAACAGCCCTATTTCTGCCACTTGTACCTTTGGAGCAGCCTTGCGCTGCTTTCCTGCACGAGTCTTGATGGGCACGTTAACTGACTCGCGCGGGGTTTAGGTGACTGAATATTCTTTCGGCATGCTAAGTGTTATTGGAGCTTCTTATTGTCTAGGTCTCGCGCGACGTAAAATGGAATGTGGTGTAATTCGCGCGAGGTTAATGATAGGAAGCTTTTTAAATAAGGAGTATGGTCCCGCGCGCAACTTTTACAGAGGTTTACGCGGCTTTTTTGGGACCATACCCCTTCACAAGGGATTATGTATACAACTTTATGGAGCATTTGGAGAACAAGAAATGATCGTATTTTTTCGGACAAGAATTGAAGGTGTTAGAGGTGATTGCGGAGATTAAATCCTTAAGTTTTCTATGGTTTAGATGTAGATATAATAAGGGATATGTAGATTGGGATTCTTGGTGTAAATTTGAATTGATGTAATCGTTTTGTGGTGCCGGGTCTATGTCTCTTCCTTGGAGTCATAGGTTCGTGCCGGTTGTGTTTTTATAAAAGTTTACCTTTAAAAAAAAAAAGGAATATATGTTTGACATATGCCATAAGTTTAATTATATTCGACAAAGCTTGAAGCATTTTCACATACATGTCAATCCAAATGGTGCATATGTAAGCGTTACTTTCAGGAGAAATGTTAGTTCAAATATTCACAAACTCAATCTTATTAAATGTTTGTAGTTATATTGTCAATATGATTTTATATTTCATTCGAAAATGCTTTAAACATTAGAAAATTCCATCACATATACTTGCACAATATAAATAAATTATTAGTAAAATAACGAAACAGATGATACCCATTTTTAACAATTGAAGTACAAGGCTTTCAAAATTTTAAGGAGATCCACAATTTATTGTTGTGGACCTTACAAAATGTGTCTTTTTATTTACGCGAGTAAGTTGAAGATACATGATGTAGATATTATACGAGCAGTGACGGATCTAGGATTCGCGCCAAGCGGTAACGTTTTATAAATAAGCGGTAACGAAATTGAAAAAACGTCAAATTTTTCCAAAATTTACACTAATTTTACACTACCGCCGGAGCGCCAAGCCGTAGCGGACGCCACCACTTACTACAATGTACATCCGCTCCTGTATACGAGTTTGGTATGATAATTATAATATAATAATATTTATTGGATTATTTGAAGGGTAAAAAAATATTATCATATGAATAACTTTTTGCATAAACACGTCATTTTGGTAAATATGCATTTATAAATACAAAATGTTCATTATCCAATAGTGAAACAAAAATAACATGTATATTCATAACAAAGACAACCCATCATAAGTGTTTTTATTCATGCTAAATGCTATTAACATGAAATCTAAATGGACAAGGTTAACATCACACATATGTGAAATACAACATAGGTATAAACATCTGTGAAAGTCGAAGCTAGAATTTTAAGTTCAATTTCAAGAGGCAAAAGTATAAGTTTAAGTTTAATTGTTGAAGGGGTATAATCTCTAATCCTGCGCCGACTACGCGAAGCAAGCCTAGGAGCCATACCCAAGATAGATAAAATTTAACACTTAGTCCATTTTGCAACAAAATGGCGCAAGCTTCTCTGCGTCAGCCGAACAATCTTAGTTAGTACAATTGGCTATGGTTCAACGGCTCTTTTTTCAAATGGCTATGGTTTTTCAAACGTATTGATATTTAATTTTTCCAACGACTCTTTTTTCAAACGACTACTGTTGAAATGATCTTATTTAAACATATTGATATTTAATTTTTCCAACTGCGTCAGCCGAACAATCTTACTTAAACATACTGATATTTACCTTTTCTAACGACTCCTTTTTCAAACGGCTACTGTTCTAACGACTCTTTTTTCCAATGGCTCTGGTTTCAACGGCTAGTTTCAAATGTATATTTTTCTAGTCCCTATAGATACAACATTTCGTCTATCGACCCATATTTGTGCTTCTCAATTCACAATTCACTCTAAATAATATACTAATATGAAGATATGGGTGGTGGTTATCCAAGTGAAGTAGCCTAACCTTTGAACCTTAAATGATCATCTAGTCGACGTTCAAACCCTGCTCCATCAAACCCTCTGATGACTGTCGTAAGGGTCAATCAAAAACCTAAATAAGCTACGTAGATAGCGTAAGTAGGGTATCGTATCCACGGGGAATTTGTGGTCAGTGTTAAAGAAATTAATTAAAACTAAACTCTCTAAATCGGGGGTTTGTTTGTTTGATTATAAAGAAAACACAATTTGTCACGAAAAATGTTATCAAGATGAGAAGAAGTAACCTCCACCCGGAATCCCGAATACCCGTTTTAATATAAAAATCTGTTTTCGGATTCAAAACACCACATAGACATGGCCTCGGAATTAATGAATTTGATTAGTTAATAGGGATAGTTTTTAAGATTCACTATGCAACCTAATAACCCGTTTGTTTGTATCAACTACCCACCAATTTACTAACCCGCTAACAACGCAAGGAAGAACCGTGTACCCCCAATATTCCTTCACGAGCCCTTCTTTTTAATAACATCACAGTTATATTTTAATGGGCTATTTAGCATGCATGATATTTTGTATTAGTATTGGCCCAGCATGTAATCTTTTAATCGCAGCCCCAATAGAATTAATCCACTGTCCACGTTCTTGGCCTGCAAAAGGAACACAAACTAAATTAAATCACAATAATAATAAAGTGCATTTAATTCCATAATGTTATAATTCATCCACTTCCAAGCTTACGTAGATATGTAATTAACTCCACAATCTCAATTAATTCCAAATTAATTACACCACTCTCTAAACATTAACATAATTTATTTCTTGTTAGAACTTTAAATTTATCATTTTAGCTCAAACTCTTGCTAACCCACAAAAATGCAAAAACCACTAACAGTAATATATTTTAGAACAACACCGGTGCATTTATAACATAGTTAATTACGCAGCAAGTGTACATAAAATGCACCGATCAAATCCCCACACTTATCTTTTTTCGTCCCCGAAAAAAATTATTCGCAATGGAATCACAATCAAAACAAATGGCTTTCAATATATTCAATTATTTTATTAAAACAAATCACGTCACACGTTAACCACGATTGTGAATATACGGTCCATTTAGACCCAACCGCCGGTTTCGAAACCCTTATTTTCGATCCATTAAGTTCAAGTAATTTATAGTTGTCTATGGATCCCACACTCAAAAGACTACGACTCCACCTATTCTCGTTTCAAGCTTATGAGATTAAAAGATTTATAATCTACCTCCTTATATAAAAAACTCTTATATTATTCCGATTAAACTTTATGATGGATGAATGGATGATATTGTGAGCTTACATGCTTTTGTATACGATCAGTTCAGCGGACATACGCCATACGAGTCACCATCCCCATGGTTAATGCCATAAACTTCACGTCTCTTTTTTTTTTTTTTTTTAACACTCCACCTAGAGGGTATGTACCGCATGAGTCGCTATCCCCGCGGCAATGCCATAGGCTTTGTTTTTTTTTTTTTTTTTTTTTTTTTAACATGTGCTCAAATGGATAGATGGAATGTTTTTTTTTTTCGGGCGCCACACTGTTTCGGATTTGTTTTCACAAAAAGAAACAGGTGTGCCAGTTTAATCGGAAAAACTTATAAGTTTTTTTACTTATGACGTACCCCTTATACTTTCCACAGTTTCAGTTTTATCACAGCTCCTAAGGCCATCCGTAGTCATAAAGCCCCTTGTGGGGCGTTATGCGACACGTGTCGTGCCACGTCACACAGGGGCTTTATGGGGCGTTATATCACTTGAGCCCGTAGTCATAACGCCCCTACCCATCATTACCTACCTATTAATTTTCAATTTTATTAATTAATTATAAAAACCTAACTATTTTGTGATTGGTCAGAATTTGAAAATGAAAGCACATGGCGCCGCTATCACCATCGCGCCTGTCACCAAATTCTCCCCCATAGCGCCGCCCGTCGCGGTGTGCGGGGCGCTATGGGGCTTTATATTTGAAAAATCTGGGCTGATAGCGCCCACTACGCAAGGACTAAGGTGGGAACCCACAAGACTCCTAATTTAAGGTATATTATATCAAGCCTAAGGAACCTTTCAACCAGCTGGGCCTACCCACATATCCTAAATTAGACGTGTGACCGATTATTTATTATCTCATATATATAATAATCGAAAAGCCACTGATTTAATTACACCTATCATTTTCCATTTTTGTGCGAAAACCTTAACGGGACATTTTCTATTTTTTCAATTTTTTTTATTTTTAATTTTTTTTTATGACACGACACTAAGATACAACTAAACGCTAGTATCCCCTCCCCACACTTATTTCCTTCATTGTCCTCAATGGAGCGAGAAACTATTGACACAATTACATAAATAAAACACAATACAAAAATAAATGGAACAGACTCCCCTGATTTGACGCGGTTGAATTTTATGAGCCTTGTTCCACCGCAACCGTATAGCATTTCATTCGCGGCTGCGTCAACACGGGACGCTTGTCTTGACATGATTCGAATCACTTTCGTCCAAATGGAGATTGAGTATGGATAAAAGCGATCAACGCCTGCAAAATAAATCTCACAAGCTCCCAAAACCGGTTAAACGGTTAGTACATGAAGAGAAACGAGAGGAAAACAGGTTTTTTTTTTTTCATTTACCCGAGCCACGACTACCAACCGGCCTAACTTTTCGCTCAACTTACTCGCCTCGACACTAATCATCCGCTCATCGACGTTACCGCCTAATAAACATGCACTGAATAGAGCATCGATGTCATCGACCCTTTTCCACACTTTACTTCCCAAACCAATGCCTATATGCCAGCTATCATTTCATATTCCTTAAAACACTCATCAAACACTTACTATCCGCATTACATTCTCAACTCGCTTCCTTGACCACAGTACACCTCGCGCCTATATCCAACATAACGCAACTAAATGATTATACCTCAATAACTACCCACATTAAACAACCTTCATGACAAACATACCACACGTGTCAATTAACCAAAAATCAAAACCTCATAACTCGCCTTAATCGTCTAGACATGTACTTCGACTTTATCACACGTTCTACAAAACCACTGTGCTAATTACCCAACTCGCACCTAAATCCCTGTTTTGCAATATGTCTCAACTCAAAACCAATTTCCACACAATTTACATTCACTACCCCTGCTCAACAAAATCACATCAACTCCAATTTTATCATAGTTTGAACCTAAATCCAACCTATCTCGATGTGTCTACTGCACTTTCTCTATATTCAAACCAAATATATCCTTTCGATAATCAATCTCAACACCCACATAACAATCTTCATTAATTCAGTCAACAAGAATGTAAAACAACGAAAAAAAAAATAAAAATTTTGCAGCTTTCGTACCTGCATTCACTGAACAACAGAGAAATTATGCAACTTTATTTGTTAATCAGAGCTGAATGACAGTTTATCGGCAATCAACGGAGGTTAATCGGAAGTCGGTCAGTGGTGGGTATACGGCGGCCGTCATCGGTGAGACAGGTGACGATGGTGTAGATGGTGGTCTCCGACGGTGGTAAAAGAGGTGGTGGTTGTGGGTAATCGGTAGGGGTGATCGGTAGATTAGGAGAGAAAGAAGGTGAGGTGGCCGTCGAATACAATGGTGGTGATTGGTCGGAGATGGTGGTTAGGGATTGTTATTCGCCGGAGAAGAAAGGGAACAGGAGAGAAGAGTTTCAAATACACCTGAATCAGGTGACCTAATCTAAATTCGAGACATGAAAAAGGTTTTTATTTGAGCGTTTTAATAAAAAAAGGTTGACTTTTTGACTGAACACCCAGCGACATGCGTAAGAAAAGAGAGGGTTCTCCCGCGACACGCCTATGGGACATTTTTCCAGCAGAAACACTCAATTTTTAGGGTTCAATGCCTTGGAAAATATTTTCCTTTTTCCATGTTTTCACTTTCCAATCCTTTCAAACGAATTTTTATGATAAATGTTTTCACTTTCCAATCCTTTCAAACGAATTTTTATGATAAATTTATAATCAGAACATACCTCGGACTCCTCTTTTTTTATGAATTTCCTTCCCCGAATCATCTCGTTTTCCTGAAACACTTCGAAAATATCCCGAAAACAACCAAAAAATTGTGCAAAAACGCTCCAAAAATTGTTTTTCCGGGCCGATTTTTTATTTAATCCAATAATCACTTTGGCGTACCCCAAACAATTGTGCATTGCCCTCAATTGCACTAGAGCTTAACCAAACCTCCTCAGACTTCCCCACATTTGAACGATTGCATGGTTTTGACACAAACTAAACTAAACTAAACTAATACGAAAAATAAAATAAACAACAAACCTTAGGCTGCCTTCTAAGAGCGCTAAGTTTTAGATCTTCAGCCAGATCATACCTGCAATCTTCAAGGTGGTTCAAAGATATGTTTCCTTCCAGACTTCTCCAAATCACCTAGCTTCGCACAGTCTGGAAAGTTAGCATAATCACGCACATTAAGTTCAACCTTAGCCTCCTCTTTCCATGCGTTTCCACTATCGGGTGGTTTACCCGTTTTTCCTTTCTTCTTCACATTCACCTTGTTCACTGATTCTTTGTTTATCACTTGTTCAAACCTATCACACTTAATACCAATCTCATCAGTAGTAACTGCTTCATATGAATAATTAATAATTTCGTAAGTAATAGATTTGGAATAAACATTAAAAATCAACTTACGATTTTCAGAACTCATAGTAATTAGTCCCTCTCTGCAGTTTATTTGAGCATTGGCGGTATTCAAGAACGGACGTCCCAATATTACCTTTTGTTGCTCGTTCGTCCTTGTCGGTGCATAATCCAATACTAAGAAGTCTACCGAATAATAAAACTCACCCAATTGGATCTTCACATCCTTAACAACTCCACGCGGTTGTTTCCAAGTATCGTCCGCCAGTATTACCTTCCTATCAAACTCATGCAACGGACCAAACTCGTACTGATCAAACAAGCTGCCTGGCAGAATATTCGTGCTCGCCCCATAATCCAACAACGCCTTGTGGATTTTAAGCTTCCCTACTTTAATAAGCACATGCGGCGCTCCTAATTCACTTTCTTCACCTCCGTCACTTATACCTACAACTACTTGGGAAGAAGAAGTAAGATCTGTATTAACAATTTTAGAAACAGGAATGGTACTTACCGAATTAACCCTCGCGTGATGTTGCGGATTCTTTGTAGTGTCACTCGGTAATTTCCATGGATCTCTTCTCACCTCCTTCACATCAACCGCCAACTGAGCAACTTGCTTTTCTAACGCTTGATATGCCTTAGCTTGCAATTCTTGGTCCTTTTTTATTTGCTTAAGTAACTCCATCACCTCGCTATTGGAAACTTCGCTTTGATTGTTGGATTTGCTTTGATCTTGATTTTGTTGGTAGGTCCTTTGATTTCCCGGGTTATAGCCTCCTTGGTTGTAATTTTGATTATAATTCGGCTGCCAGTTTTGATATTGCTGACCTCCCTGATTTGGTACCTGAAAATTTGGATTTAACTGATTAGTAGTATTACTGTACCTAAAATTAGGGTGATTACGCAAACCTGGGTGATATGTATTTGAATTTATATCATATCTCTTTTGCTCTCCATACACCATGTTCACGTCCTCCTCAGCCGCTACAAACTGACCCGGGCATGCATCCAACGTATGTCCCAAATCTCCACATGAATCACAAACCGGAAAGGTTTGTGCTGCATGCAATGCATCCCGTGCGCCAAGACCTTTAAACTTCGCTAACTGGCGTTCCAACGCCTCCTTTTCTCTCTCTAGCTGAGCAACCCTTGCATTAGAAGCTCCCGCACTTGATGGTGCCACAATCGGATACTTTTTATTCCTATCCGACTGTGATTGCCTCTTTGAATCCCCTGCAACAGTATCCAAATACTCCCAATCCACATCCACATGATTTCTCAAAAAGGTACCCCCGGTGATAGCCTTAATATCTCGTCTATCCTCATTTGAAATCCCATCGTGGAAGGCGGTAATTAACTCCCATCTTTGAATACCGTGGTGAGGACAATTACAGATCAATTGATTGAACTGTTTCCAAGACTCGTATAGAAGCTCACCCGGTAACTGTTGGAATTCTCTAATTGCTGCTCTCCCCGATTTAGTTCTTTGAGGGGTATAATACTCATCCAAAAATTGTTGCTGCAGCTCTTGCCATGTATAAATACTAGCATATGGCAAGGATGTAAACCAATCCCTCGCAGCATCCTTTAGTGAAAACTGAAATAACACTAACTTAACCTGATCTGACGTGAACCCGTGTCCAACAATCATACCACAAACTGCCTCAAAATCCGCTATGTGTGCATATGGCTCCTCAGTACCTTTCCCGTGAAAGGTAGGTAGCATGTTCAGAATATGTGGTTTTGCTTCAAATGAACGTTCCACATTACCCGGTGCTACTGGCATCACTATCGGTGATGCATGCTCAACAATGTGTAGCCTGAAGTGGCTCTCAACCCCTCGAATATTCGGATCCGGAAATCGAGGATCTCTTTGTCTTTGGCGAGGTGCAACCGGTGCCCTATGAACCTGTGGCGGGGTCTGATAAGCATCTACTCCCCGTGGCTGCCTCTGTTGCTGATACATCGGTTGATTGCAATTAACTGCCTGATTTTGGTACCCACCTGGATATCCCATATACCCATCGTTTATCCCCCACTCCTCATCTTCGTAACCATCATCCCATGTATATGTTCTCGCCCTATTGTCCACTTGCTCAAACATAGCACCCGACCGGTTCGGGTGTGGCACAAGATTTGGTTGATTCACGGTCCGCAAAGGATTGGGCTGTGGTGGTAGTCGGCTTTCAAGAGGGTAACGTGGTTTACCAAGAAAATGAAATTCTCCAGTTGGAGCAGAGGTTGGTTGGGTGGTTGTGCTTGATGATGGTGCAATGGGTGGGGTTTGTTGTTGTGGTTCAGATGTAAATGGAGGTGGTGGCATCGGTGGCAATTCAGTAGTCGATGTTTGTTGTGGTGTTTGTTGTTGTGGGGTGGATTGGTTTTCTGAGGGATTCATGGTGGTTTGAATTGCTTTTCCCTTCAAGGCTGAACGAAGAAGCAGATTTTGGCAAGCGGTCTTTTCAATTTCGGGATCAAACAACAGCGGTGAAGATCTTCCTGAAAACCTAGTATGCATGCAAAGAGATCACCTGCACACAAGGAAACAAGAAAACAAAGCGTAATACCGAACAGGAAAAAAATAAACAAAAATAAATATTTTTGGGTTTTTTAGATTTTTTCAAAGACAATAAGAAAAAACAACTACTACTAAACTAACACTAAGTGCACGAATTCCCCGGCAACGGCGCCATTTTGATGACTGTCGTAAGGGTCAATCAAAAACCTAAATAAGCTACGTAGATAGCGTAAGTAGGGTATCGTATCCACGGGGAATTTGTGGTCAGTGTTAAAGAAATTAATTAAAACTAAACTCTCTAAATCGGGGGTTTGTTTGTTTGATTATAAAGAAAACACAATTTGTCACGAAAAATGTTATCAAGATGAGAAGAAGTAACCTCCACCCGGAATCCCGAATACCCGTTTTAATATAAAAATCTGTTTTCTGATTCAAAACACCACATAAACATGGCCTCGGAATTAATGAATTTGATTAGTTAATAGGGATAGTTTTTAAGATTCACTATGCAACCTAATAACCCGTTTGTTTGTATCAACTACCCACCAATTTACTAACCCGCTAACAACGCAAGGAAGTTGCCAATACGCTTAATAAACGACAAGTAATTCAAACACAAGAAACGTTTACCAATAATCCAACACAAGTGGTCAAGCTGTACCAGTTTACAAGAATCAGAAAAACAAATAGTTATATCAAACCGTGTAAACGTTCATCCGGGCAGAAGTCACAAAAAGTTTAGCCGCTCATGGTATTCTTCGCCGCTTCGGTTGTCATCCCGAGTTGGTTAGATATCATTGATTGGCTTGAGATGAAGAGAATGATGAAAGGTGATGCTCAATTTCGTCCCTCTGTTCTCGAATGTGTGACGGCTGCGTCTCCTCAATTCAGCTGTCGAAGTTGTGTATATATCCTCTCTCAAGAACCGTGTACCCCCAATATTCCTTCACGAGCCCTTCTTTTTAATAACATCACAGTTATATTTTAATGGGCTATTTAGCATGCATGATATTTTGTATTAGTATTGGCCCAGCATGTAATCTTTTAATCGCAGCCCCAATAGAATTAATCCACTGTCCACGTTCTTGGCCTGCAAAAGGAACACAAACTAAATTAAATCACAATAATAATAAAGTGCATTTAATTCCATAATGTTATAATTCATCCACTTCCAAGCTTACGTAGATATGTAATTAACTCCACAATCTCAATTAATTCCAAATTAATTACACCACTCTCTAAACATTAACATAATTTATTTCTTGTTAGAACTTTAAATTTATCATTTTAGCTCAAACTCTTGCTAACCCACAAAAATGCAAAAACCACTAACAATAATATATTTTAGAACAACACCGGTGCATTTATAACATAGTTAAATACGCAGCAAGTGTACCTAAAATGCACCGATCACCCTCCACCAAGAGAAAGACGTAGACGATCACCCCGTTTAAACCCTTCACATGTAGCAGTCTACCGTCCTTCACCTTCAAACTCTTTTCCTCGACTAGTTTACCGCCCCCTCAAACCTTTCACCCGCACACCCTTTTCCTCACGCAGATGATGATCCAAATCCTTTTACAGACGAGGAGTTGAACTTGGTGTATGACTACACCATGATTCAACTACAATTTAATCGACTATGACTTGGGAAGACTCAAATAAACATCAATACAAACCCTCCTGTCACAAACCTCCGTCTAGTGCTAGTTGTACCTAGCTGGGCTGAAAGGTATGAAACTGACCTGAATGAGGAATACGTACCTAGGTCGGACGAAGAGATGGTTCATCCATATTCCAATGACTCCGGACGCCGTGATTGACACGAGAGGTTGGACGATCATGATAGCGATCATAGCATGTCATCGTCTCCTAAGTCTTTCCTAGGTGATTGGGATGGGATATATTAGGGCTTATGTGTGTTTAATTAGGACTTATATGTTTAAGTAATGCTCTAATTAGGTTTATGTGTAATATTTTAATTAGGTTTTTATCATGTTTTAGTAATGTTTAATTATGTTTGTGTAATATTTTAAGGTTTATATTTTTTTGGTTTAATTTAATTATGTTTAAAGTTTTTTTAACTAGAAAACAAAAAGTTTTTCTTTTATTTAAAACACAAAAAGTTTTTTAAATTAATTAGGTTTATAGGTATTTAAATTTAAACAAAACTTTGTTTTTTTTTTTAAATTTAAAATGGTTTAAAAATTAAAGGGGGCCCACATGTCATAACTGGACGGGTCCGGTGTGCTAAACCAAATACCGTCCAATCATCATCTCCAATTTGGGGGGGGGGGGGGGGTTCGGAAGAAGGTGGTCCACTTTTGTACTTGGGTTTTGGGCCTGCACGTCGTGGATGCTCTAAGACTAAGCGGTATGGGGGCCGGCTTAGGCCCGGCGCCGGTCCCCCACACCGCCCCCTGCTTCCGTCCCGTCATCCCCGGCTCCCCACAGACGAAGTCGACGTGCCATTTTCAAACAAATAGCCGTTATGTAATGGCTAGAATTATTAAAAAAAAAAAAAAAAAAAACCCTTTTTCACTTTAAATATATACCCATTCTTCTTCCATTTTTCATACCATTTCCCCAATATTTCACCCATTCTTCTCCCATTCTCATCCATTTTTATAAAAAAAACACTCCCATTTTCATCCACAATGGCATCTAATTCTTGGTGGTCCTCGTCCTCTTTTGACGAAGAGGAGATGTTTTTCGCAAACGCTGTGGTAAAGGCGGCGCAGATTCTTTTGGAGGAGGAAGAGGAAGATGGCTAGTCTGAAAACATTATTACCAGACGAATACGGATTAACAGAGACCGCCAAGGTTTGTCATTAATAAATTTTATATATTTATATATTTCCTCGTATTTGTATATTTTTTACGACAAGAGCGCACGAGAAATTGGTGAACGATTATTTTTCGGATGCACCCCTTTACAATGCCGACATTTTCAAACGAAGGTTCCGAATGAGTCGCCGGTTATTCGCACGGATTGCTGATGATTTGGCGGGGCTAGACCCGTTTTTCACGCAACGACCCGATGCTCGGAATTATGAAGGGTTCACCACGTTACAAAAGTGTACTGCGGCCATTCGCCAACTGGCGTACGGGACAGTGGCCGACGCTTTGGACAAGTACTTACAGATGTCGTCAAGAACTTCGCGGGAATGTTTGTATCAGTTTTTCCATAATGTGGTGAAACTGTATAGCAAACAATATTTGCGGAAGCCAAACGCGTATGATGTTCAATAGTTGTACCAAGCTCATGAAGCAAGACACGGGTTTCCGGGAATGCTTGGTAGCATTGATTGTATGCATTGGGAGTGGCATAACTGCCCGACTGCGTGGCGAGGCCAATACACGCGAGGTGATCACGGCCATCCAACCTTAATACTTGAGGTCGTGGCGTCACAAGATTTGTGGATCTGGCATTCTTTCTTTGGGCTCCCTGGTTCACTCAACGACCTCAACGTGCTATACCAATCGGCGATCTTTAGCGATGTCGTTAATGGAACCGGTCCGGACACCCGTTTTACAGTTTCAGGGGTTGAGTATAGACGCGGGTATTATCTTGCTGACGGAATATATCCGTCTTGGTCTACAATTGTCAAGACTATTTCATTTCCCGAGGACGAAAAAAAGGAAAAAATTCGCCAAGCGTCAAGAAGCTGCAAGAAAAGACATCGAACGTTGTTTTGGTGTTTTACAAAAAACATGGGCCATCATTCAACAACCGGCACGTGCTTTCACACCGAAGAGGTTGCGCCTTTGTATGTACGCTTGCATTTTGCTCCATAACATGATTATTGAAGACGAAGGTCGGGCGATTTGTGAGTATGATGAGAATGCATCTTACGGGAATATTGTCTCGGTAGATCCGACGCAACAGGATTTAAACTCGTTTGCGCTAACCAACGACTACACGCATGCAAACCTTCAACACGATTTGGTTGAACATATATGGAACAACGTAAACGTCGGGGACGGTGACGGAGACGAAGACGAAGACGAGTAGTGTAATTTTTTTAAATTTTTAAATGTTGTCTTTTTTTTATAAATTTTAGGTAATGTGTTTTTTTTAGGTTATGTAGTTTTTATTTATGTTATGTAATGGATTTTATTATCTTCTTTTATGTGTTATTTATATTTAAATTTTGAATTGTTTTTATAAAGTTAAACAAATAAAAAAGTTAAACAATAAAAATTAAACATTAAACAATAAAAGTTAAACAAATAAATAAATTAAACAATAAAAAAATATGTGGGGTAGCCCCATCCTCCACCCTCCTCAAAAGTGAAGGAGGCCCATCCTCATTCCTCCATGGGATGGTGATGTGGCGCCTATGTGACGGCCCATCCTCATGGGGATGGAGCTCTCCATACCCTTTAGTCTAACAATATGCATAACATAGAAATAAAAGAGTAAAAAACCCCATGGTGCACCCAGTGGGTGATGAAGACGTGGGAAGGGACTCAAGGACATGGCACGTATCATTCCTTCCTCCTTGAAGTCGGCTTGTTCGTAAGGAGGAAAATTTGGACAAAGCTTGGTGAAGTGACATAGTGAATGCCACTTGATACAGACACATCTTAACAAAGCACCGTGGTGGGCACCACTCGTGTTTCCTATATGCACCTTCAACAAGTGCCTTGTTGTTCAATTTCAAGCTGAATTGGTGTGTTAGATGGTAGGGGTGGGAATTCTTAACATGACAAGAAAAAAACAAAGTTTTTAGTAGATACACAACTCGTTTTATTAAAATGTCAATTCAAAAAATACCAACACGGATTAACCCGAATACAACCTATTTAATAAGTGGGTTAACATACCAACCCATTTAAGTGTTTTAAAAAATAAATTATATTTAGATTTTAGTAATGAAAATATCTTAATATTCGAATTTTAATTATATTTATGTTTATATTTCCTCTAGTTTATAACTTCTAAAAGTGAAATTAACTTTTTATATAAACATTTTCATCAACTTTTTTACTTATAACATATTTATTTTATTAGTTACCACTTATTCTCCAATAATTCTTCAATCATTTTCATTCGCCTTTTCTAATATCAAGCCGAATATATAAAGGCTCCCCTTGTTCCCACACCCCTTATATCTTATTTTCACATCCCTAGTGTATACGGCCCGTATAGAATGTTTTTGAATAGGAAAATGCGCAGAGAATGTTTTTTTGATTTTTCTATATACGGCCCGTATATAGTTATACGGGCCGTATACATGTTTATACAATTTGTAAAACGTATACGGCTCAATGAAATTATTTTGGTAGGTTTTTGATGTTACCAAATGTATACGGGCCGTATAACTGTATACGGCCCATATATAAGGATGTTTTTTCAAGTATCACGTTTTTTCCAGTAAAAACACCATCATTCTAGGGTTTCTAAACTCTTCATCATCTTTAACAACATTGATCGGAACACGCCGCTTAAATTTATTCAGATCGGAACATTGATCGGAACACGCCGTTGGAAAGATTGTAGTAGTAGGACATTGGCACCACTGTGAAAATAATGAACGTATTATTGGCCATTATTCGACCGAGTAATCAGTTGTATTTTTTTTAATTGCTTCTCTTGTTAAGTTTCTGAACCAACCAAAATCCACAAATTCCAACAGTTTCTTCGTAGATTCCGTCGGGTTTTCAAAGCCGGTTGATGAAACCGAAGCTGTATTTCTGTTGTTCTGTACTTCCGAGATCTGAACCAACCGAAATCCACAAATTCCAACAAATTGCATCAGGAAGCTCAACTTGAATGGGCGATATGTATCTTCTATCATGCAAGTTAACCAATTACCCATAACTGAAACAGTCTGTTACAAACACTACTAAAGATGAGTTGATATTGAACCAACATTTCCTTCAAACATTCTAAACCCTATTTGGAAACCGGTGTATGTGCTTGTGCTGTAGAAACCGGTGGTGAATTTGCGTACACAACTGAAGGTTCAGTGCACGACACAAACAAGTTCTCCACAGTTTGTTATTCAGATCTCTATTCGGTCATCTTTCCAAACTACAGCACACGATAACTTTAAACTTTATATTGTGTGATTTGACCAGGAAATGATTGGAGGTGATTGCTACTTTTAATAAACTGTCATAGTTGTCAAATTCGATTTCAACAAATCTTTTCCTTTTCCTTCAATTTCTAGAACATTCTCCGTAACATGAAGTCGTGTCAGATTCTTCTACTAGTGGTATTTTAATGAAGTATTGAAGATTGAATGTGCACGACATGCCCGTTTTTTACTACGAAAACGGTGGCTATGCGAAATACAAACCCGCAACCGTTTTTTACTACGAAAACGGTGGCTATGCGAAATACAAACCGCAATATTTTGTGACTATGGGAAACACAAGTTTTCTTTTTGAGCTTGATGGATGTCCGTTATCTCAGTTGAGCTTGATGGTTCTTCGTTGAGGAAACCAAACGTCGACGGAGATGATAGGCCTGGTAACCGGAAGAGAAAAACCCTAGCGACGACGTCGACGTAAAAAAGCATGTATTAGAAAAAACCCCAGCTTGATGGTTCTTTGTTCGGGGAGTAAATCACCACCCAAAGATCAACAACTTGTGAGTGGTAATATGGCTATGAAGAATAGTATGGATAAGAAATCATCCACTGGTCAAATCACACACTATAAAGTGTAAACTTATCGTGTGTTGTAGTTTGGAAAGATGACCGAACGAGGGTTTATTCTTTTAATCTATTAGAGCGATCCTTGTTTTGAGAAGTTGATTCTGATTTAAACAATGCACGACATGTCTGTTAGTGGTTTCTGTAACCAATTGACGTTTGATGTCCAAGTTTGATCACATTTGACTTTGTTCTTCGTTTTTTGGATCGTTCTAATAGATTAAAGAGAATAAACAATTTTTTACCCTTAGAATACGGGCCGTATACTATTATACGGCCCGTATACACCATGTGAAAAAAATTACCAGTTCATTTTTTACCATGTTAATACGGGCCGTATACTATTATACGGTCGTATACAGCAGGTGAAAAAATTTAACCGATCGTATACAATGTATACGATAGCTTGTATACGAGCCATATACAATCTATACGGCCCATATACTATGGTTAAAATTTGGTAAAAAATGGTTTATTCTCGTTAATCTATCAGAACGATCCGTATATACGATCCGTATAAGAGTATGGACCAGACACATGTCACATAGTTTGTCAGTGAACACAAGATATAGATGTAGGAATATAACTAGATATAGATCTCTGAACCAACCGAAATCCACAATTCTTGCAAGTTAAATCCACAATCAATGTATACAGGTGCAAGAGAATGGCGAGTTATTTCAGTTATTTCTGTTGATTCACAAATTCCATCAAATTGTGTCTAATGCAAGGATCTTTGTGTAATAGAACCGACCGAAGAGGCAGCAAGGACAAGCCTTCGGTTTACTTTGTATAATAGAACTTCCGAGCTAACATCTGACGTAGCAAGTACAAGGAAAAACACGAGCTCACCCTTGTTATGGATGATTACTGGGAAGATTACAATTGTTTTGTGTTTTGTCAGATTGATACGTGGTTGAAAACCGATGCTCGTTATTGTATAACTTGATGTTTTTACGTAAGTTTTAATTTCGGATAGCCTACTTTTAATCAAAAATGTGTTTTACAGGTTTGATGGAGTTTAAGGAGCTTTTCAGGAGCTTTACGGGTCACCGGGACGAAAACCGAAGCACCAGGATGAGTTACGGGTCAAAAGGGAATGCAAGACGCGAAAAAACGGAGTTCTCACAAGGAGAGCCCGTCGCCGACGGGTCCCAAGCCGTCGGCGACGGCCGCTAGAAATACCCGTAAGCTAACTAAGGCCGTAGACAGGAATTAAAGGCGTCGGACAAAAGTGGCTAAACCGGAGCCCGTCGGCGACGGGTAGCAGAAATGGGCTGCGGGGATAGTTGCTTTTTAAGTGCTAGAAATGATTACTAAACATCCTTTTGCTTTACAACCGGGATTGGCACTCGTAGTGGAGTTTTTATATAATTCTTGGAGCTATTTTATGGGAAGGAATCATCTCCATTCCATCTTATCATCAAGGGAAATTATTCAAGATCATCAAGATCTATAAATAAGATAAACCAAGAAGATCACTATCATTCAAATTCACAATCAATTACTTCAATCATCAACTCTTCCACCACCATCTTCCATCAACATTCATCATCCACCATTCCTCCATCTTTCAAGCTTCAAGATGATCTTCATCAAGTTCCAATCATCCGGTGATCAAGCTTCTTCAATCATGAGCGGCTAATCATCTCAGTTTCACCCCGGTGTAGGTAGTTGTTTAATTTATGGTTTTGAATTGTTTCTTGCTTCAACTTTGTGACAATTTGTGTTTGATTTTTGAAACCTTTGACAATAGCTTGCATTTGTTTCGTATTCATAAATTGTCGAGCGATGTTAAAAGTTATGACTTTATGAAATGGTTATGTGTAATATGCGTTGTCTTGGTTAGGATTTACTTGTGTTGATTACAAAGTGCATTCTTGTCCGTTCGTTGAAACGTCGATAGTTATTAGCACCTAAGTCACGGTACACTAAATCCGTTAATCATATGCAATTGAGTTGAATCTTAAAACTTGTAGAAACCTTGAGTTAGCAATTACCGAAACCGGGTGTGAATCCTTTTTCTCATTATTGTCTAGTAACCAAATCTTTATTACAATTGTTAATTAGTAGTTATTCAATTAAACCAATTCATTTAGTAAAATTCATATCTGCCATCAAAACAAAAATACAATAATATTATAAGCAAGCTTCATAAATTGTGACAATCGTTTTAATTTAAGTGAATCCATTCGCAAACAACATACTTTTTGTGGTTCGACCCCTTGCTACCACTAGCTATTTGTTAAGGGTAATTTGGGCATATAAATATTATCTTTGACCGGAGCGCGACAATCCGATCACAGATAATACTTCATTTGTCGAGAAACCATACTGTCAAGAAACTAACATCTTTTTATACTTCATTTGTAACCGTAAGGATGATGCAAATTTGTATGTAAGGATGATACTTCGTGTTAGTTTTGATTTGAATTTTGAAAGTGACAAATTGATGTATCTGGTGGGGGTGATATAGTAATTTTCAATAATGTAGGAAGGATTGATAATGAAAAACATCAGCAACCATTTTTTCTTTTCCTTCAATTTCGAGAACATTCTCCCTGTGTATGTGCTTGTGCTGTAGAAATCGGTGATGAATTTGTGTACACAACTGAACGTTAATTGATATTGTTTTAGACAACAACAGATAATGAACGGATTGTTGGTGGATAACGCAAACAAGTTCTCCACAGTTTGTTATTCAGATCTCTATTCGGTCATCTTTCCAAACTGCAACACACGATAAGTTTAAACTTTATAGTGTGCGATTTGACCAGGAAATGATTGGAGGTGAAGGTTCAGTGCACGAAAAGTTTCTTACGAAATGTACGTGACAAAACAAGTATGTTGGAAATTAAACGCATGTGCGTGACAAAACAAGGATCGTTCTAATAGATTAAAGAGAATAAACCAAGTACAAATCATCTGCTTTCTGAATCTGAATCTGAGTGTTAACTTTGACTCATAAACCCTTAAATCCCAACGCTTCTCTAAAAAAAATTGTTCATTTCCTTTTCATGAGGTAAAACCGGTTTCAACATCAAGGGTTGTTTTTCACCCTGTGTGAGCATTGGAAGCCCGACAAACAGTCTTGCAATTACGTCTTCAATCAAGACCGCATTGTTAATTTTAATGATGATTCAAAACATTCTGAATAGCTACCAGAATAACCCGACACGTCTTCTATGATGATTCGAAACATTCACTAACCACAATGGACTCAAACTCATACTACTCACCCTCCCCTGAGAAAAGGTTTTCCCGACGACTCAAGATAAAGCAGTTGGTTTGTGTTCATATCAGCGTTGTTTATCACCCTGTGTGAGCATTGTAAGCCCGACCACTAGCAGAAGAACCCGACACGTCTTCTATGATGATTCGAAACATTCACGAACAACAATGGACTCACACTCTTTGTTGCGAATTTGGTTTATTCGGTACAGGCTGATGAAACCGAAGATTCAGACTCCTTACAACTCTCATCAAATGCCTCACCCTTCCTTTTATTCTATAAATATTAAATAAAGAATAACACCATGCCCGTAATCCCGCGTTGATAGCTTCCGTTTTATTACAGTCATACGACACGTTTTCTTGTTCTTCAATCTTTGTTACTTGTTAATGTTTTATTTTTTTCTACTTTTAGAAAGGTTTGAGTACCTCACGACTGTAAAATATCTAGTGTGATTTACACCTTAAATCCCTTAAATACTTTGAGAAAAATCAAATTTTCGTTCCATACGGGCCGTATAAAAGTATACGGCCCGTATGCACGTTCGTATACATTGTATACGACCAGGCAAACTAATTTACACATGGTGTATACGGGCCGTATACTCTTATACAACCTGTATGGAATAAAAAAAAACTGACAAAGTCTGCTAGCACAGATTTTATTGTTTTTTTTATTCTATACGGGCCGTATACACCATGTGTAAATAAGTTTTTTCCATGTGTTAATATTACGTGTAAGATTAAATATATTACATATTAATATTTAATCTATAGCCATTATAATCATTTACATAATATAGATCAAAATATATAACAATCCTATTAAATAATTAGTTGGTAATTGTTGATGGACCATATTACCCTTATTAACTAATTAGGGTTTCCTCCTGGGTGCTTATATAAGGAGAATTATGTGGAGGTTAAGGGGTTGGACAGTTACACAATTAGACACACCCCATAAGCCTAACATCACATTCGACCTCCTCTCCTAAACCGAATCCCCTATTCGGTTCTCATCTTCACCATCATCAGTCAGCACCCTAAGGAGGAACCAGACCAAGATGACAATCATATCAAACCTTAATTGCTGCGACTCCATCTGGATTCTCTGCTAGCCTGTGCTGATGCAATCAAAGGTATGTTTTCATGTTTTCCATTATGTTCAAACAGAACTGAACCAACATTACGACCCTATATAAATCAAGTTCATCGAAATGAGAGACAGATAAATACAAACAATTAATTAAACCACGCCAATTACAATAACTTTCATTTGAGTTGGTGTAATAGAGTGTTTAAACTATTACAAAGTCATTGGTTATTACTCATATATTTATAAACAAATATTAAACTGGTCGACACACGCCCCGAACACGACATAGACACAACACAAATATATATACGGGTCAGGTTAAAGTTGAAGAACCCGCCAACCGGACACAATTAACACCTCTACTAGAGGGGTGGGGCTAAGTACACCAAGAACAAGAAACCCGTTGTTAGCTCGTGTTGTGGTTAGAGAAGTTGGAATGCCGTTTTTCTTAATTTCTAGTAATGATTTGGTGGAGGTTTTTGTAGGGAAATCAGTTACTATAGTTGGAGATACTTTTTTCATGTAGTTAGAAATGATTCACTATCATCAATTTTTGATGTTGAAATTGATGATGTTGGTGGCCAACGTGGTAGAATGTTGAATTGTAAACGTAACCAAACAAAATTGAATGAAGTTGACACCCAAGGAAAGCGAGGATCAACTGATAAAACTCTTGGCATGTGGAAGATTCGAGAGGTGGTCGTCCTTCAGTCATGGAAGGTTATGAATTCGGTTATGAGTTGGAGATAAAGAAGAATAATAAACATGCAATAAAGAAGGCTTAGACAAAGGAGAAACTAAGGTGCTGTTTGTTTTTTCTGAAAAGCTCTGCGCAGGCTCTTATGTCTGCGCCGCGCAGACCACGCGCAGACATTGTCACACGCAGACTGTTTGTTTTTCCGAAGACGTTTTATTAAAAAACGTCTGCGCGAGTTCTTCTTGGTGCAGACTTGGCCCAACCACTAAGATCTTCTAAGGTCTGCAAATGGTTAAACACCACCACCCACCACCGCCGTCCATCACCACCACCATCACCGTTCACCACCACCACCGTCCATCACCATTTCCCCCACCACCGTCCACCGTCCACCACCACCGTCCACCACCTACCACTGTCCACCACCCACTACCGTCCACCACCCATCACTACCGTCTACCACCATCACCGTCCAGCACCACCACCACCGTCCGTACACCACCACCAGTTTATTTTAGAAGTCTGCATAAACAAACAACCTTTTTCTTGCAAACTGCAGATGTTTGGTCCACCTCTTCTTCTACAGATGTGGTCCGCAGACTGTAGACATTTTACCTCTTAAAAAACAAACAGCACCTAAAAGTACAAAAGAGGTCAGACCTCGGGAGCTTGAACCTTAGTTAACAAGGTTTACAAAATAGCGAGTACCTAGTTGAGATTTGAGTCTAACTAAGTATACACTCAGTGCATGCCCTCATGGAATTATGCCTCCGTTTGGTTAGATTGTTAGAACGTCCATGAATGAACCCAACTCTTAAATCATTTGCAATGTGTCAAATCGGGACATGAGAAGAAGCACCATGGATATATTTTGGTAGGGATGAGCATTAAGTACCTGGTACCGGTACCGAACCGGTACTGTACCGAACCGAACCGGTACCGGGTATATTCGGTACCGGTACCGGTTCCTATTTTACTTGTTTTTCGGTACCGGTACCGGTATTTTTGGGTAAAACACTAGTAAAGTACCGAAAGTACCGGTACCGGTACCGAACCGATATATTCAGTACCGGTACCGGTACCGGTACCACTTTTCAACGTTTTTCGGTACCGGTACTTTCGGTACCGGTACCGGTTCGGTACCGGACCGGTACCGAGCTCATCCCTATATTTTGGACTCGCTTCATAATCATCCATTAATTCGTAAAACCATAAAGAAATACCCGCTACTCTTTACTTGATCCAATACTAGTAACACTTGGGAAATAATACTAACAATATACATAAATAAAGAACACAAAGACCCCATGTTGCATATGATGGGTACTTGCGAGTTGAGATGTTGGAAACGACTCAAAGACAAAAATGTATCATGTAGAAAACAAAAAAAAGAGTTAAATGCCATTTTAGTCCTTGTGGTTTGGGTTATTTTGCCAGTTTAGTTCAATGTTTTAATTTTTCGCCCGTGGGTCCAAAAAGGTTCCATTGTCGCCATTTTAGTCCACTGGGTTAACTTCAACCAATTTCTTTTTGTTAACGAGAAGGGCAATTCGGTCATTTTATATGGCCGAATTACCCTTCTAGTTAACAGAATTACATATAAAATAACCGAATTGTCCTTCACGTTAGCAGAAAAAATGGATGAAGTTAACCCAGTTGACTAAAATGGCAACGATGAAACATTTTTAGACATACAGACGAAAAATAAAACCTTTAAACTAAACTAGGAAAATGACTCAAATCACATGGACTAAAATGACATTTAACTAAAAAAAAATAATTTGTTAGCAGAACATGAGGAAACGGGACTTCCCCTCCACCTAGGGCTGTAAACGAACCGAACGAACACAAACAAAACTTTATTCGTGTTCGTTTGTTAAGAAATATACGTGTTCACGAACTGTTCATGAACACTTACCGAATGAGATTTTATGTTTGTGTTCGTTTGTTAAGGAAATAAACTTGTTTGTGTTCGTTTTTTGTTTGTTTGTTAATTTAGGCAACGAACGAAAATGAACGTTGATGCACACGAATGGGTACAAACTAATGTCCATGAACAGAAATGGAAGCAAACGAACACAAACAAACATTCATGAGCAGGATATATAATACAATGCCACTTATTAAGTGTTTTATTTGTCGGAATTTTGAAGTATATAGATAAAATATAGAAACTAAAAACACTAATGAACTATCAAACACAATCGAACACGTTACCGAACGTTCACGAACATAAATGAACGAACACGACCTCTGTTCATGTTTGTTCGTTTAGTTAAACGAACGAAATTTCTTGTTCGTGTTTGTTTGTTTGTTTAACAAACGAACGAACACAAACGAACTTCCCGCCGAACGGTTCACGAACTGTTCACCGAACGTTTGATTCATTTGCAGCCCTACCTCCACGGCTCCACCCCTGCACTTGACAACCCAATTCGAACATAATTCCAAAACTTTCAAACCAACCCCTATACTTTCCTTTCCCAAACAAAACACCCCTCTTGTTATTACTTCCCCAATAACAACACTCCGTACAAACCCCACGCTCCTCAGCTCTCCATGACGGCACCCAATCGATCCCCTATGCGCGTCCTAATCCGACCACCATCATCATCACCCACCCCACCACCGTCCACCACCACTCTTCCGCCACCCTTACCCCCACCCCCACTCCCACCTCTCCCTCCACCCACACCATCCCGACAAAACGGCGTCGTTGTAGTCGGCTTCATTGGCCGCCGTAAATCAGACGTGAGTCAATTAATTAACCGGATTGTAGATGACAATGTCTTCGGGTCCGGGAACGCTGACGTGGCACTGGGGTTTGATAAAACAGGGGAGATAAGTGATGAGGTTAAGGATTGGTTAAAAGAAAGGGAAATTAGTTATTACTGTGAAGAGGCAAAAGGGGTTTTGTATTTGCAGTTGTGTTGTAGTAAGTATCCGGTTTTCGACCGGTTTTCGGAGGTTTCGAGTGGGTTTGATTCGGTTTTTGAGAAGATGGAGTTTGGGGATCTGAAAGGGATGCTGTTTATGTTCTCTGTGAGTTTGTTTGGAATCAATTTGATTGGTTATTTGCTCTGTTTTGATATGATTTGCATTCATTATTGTCAATTGTGTCTTGCTTTTGTAGTGGTTAAGTGGCTATGTGTGAGCTAAGTTTTAGGGTTTATTTGATCATAATCAAGAACTGTCTAAAACTTGTTGATTTGTGTGAAAACGGTTATTCTAGACGGCTAGGGCGATAATTGACATTGGTTTAAAAAGACGCACGAGGCGTTGAGGAAAACACGTCAGGGGCGCAAAAGGGCGCGTGTCATGTGGTTTTGGGTTAAAGTTGGCCAAAGTTAGGGTGCGTAGGAGCTTGGTTCTGAAAAGCGAGAGGCGCACAAAAGCGATGAGGTCTAAAAATGAGGCGCAAAGCGCAAAAGCGGTGGGCTTTTCGTACCCAAGGCGCAAGAAGATTATATAAAATTTTGTTTAAATCCCATAGGTTTTTAGCATCCCTTATCCAAAATATAGTTATAAATAAGGTTTATATATCAAATTACCTACATGTACAAGCCAAAAAACCTATTGTAAAACACTTTCATGCATAAAAACAACACAAAAACACCCAAAATGCATAAGGCGCGCGCCTCAGACCTCAAAAAACCCAAAAAAATGCGCTTTTCTTGCGCTTTGTGGAAAAAGCGCGCCTCAAGTGCCCTGAGGCGCTGAAGCCTGCACCTTAGTGCGCCTCGCGCCTAGGCGCGCTTTTTAAAACCCATCGTAGGGGGTTTATATGTAAAAAATCTATGTTGTCAAAATCCAAGGCTCACTCCAGGCGCATAGGTCGAGCTTGGAGCCGGGAGTCTAGACGCTTAACGCGAGGGTTTTTTAAGCTAGGCACATAGTATAAACTCCCGTTTTTACGGGTTTTAGACATGTTTTAGGCTTGTTTAGGCTGTTTTAGGTTGATTCCATGCTTATTTAGGGATTTTTTTATGTTCTTTGTGAGTTTGTTTGGGACCAATTTGATTGGTTGTTTTGTTTGTTTTTGATGTGTTTTTTTTTGAGAGATTGAATTTGCATTATTGCATACATTGTTATGAATTGTTGTGGTTAAGTGGATATGGTTGAGCTATTAGATGTAGATGAATTAGGAAATTTTTAGGGTTTTGTTTGCTTATAATCAAGAACTGTCAAGTGAGATGGACTCTAATTGGGTTGGATAAATTGTATAAAAGTTATTGATCTGTGTGAACACGGTTATTCTAGACAACTAGGTAGACATTTGACCTGGTTTTAAAAGGCGCGTTAGGTGTTGAGGAAAACGCATCGGGAAAAAGGGAGCGTCTCATGTAGTTTTGGCCCAAAATTCCAAGGCGCGCTCCAGGCGCATAGCCCGAGCCTAGTCACTTAAAACGCGAGGGCTTTATTAAGCTAGGCGCATAGTATAAAAAACCTTTTTTAGGGGTTTTAGACATGTTCTGGGCTTGTTTAGGGGTAATTTAGACTGTTTTAGGTTCCATGCTTATTTAGGTTGATTTCAGTCTTATTTTTTTCTCCATTTTGTCCAGAAAATGCCCTGAAGCAGCGCCTGAGAGCCTGAAAGCACGCCTTTCAGGGTGCACCGCATTTGGTGCGCTGGGCTGCGCCTGAGCGCACACCTAGGGGCTTTTGACAACATAGGTAAAAACAACCTAATGGGAATAAGGAAATTGTTGTGAAAGGTTTAGCATCTGACTTAAATTCCTGTTATATGAGGAACAAGGCTGTATGTTCTTTGAGTTAACTAGTTCTCTAAATTTACGGTAAGAATTATAAGAACAACTGTGGTTGTAGGCAAATTGCTAAATCACACAAATACTATTCTGTCTGTTTCAACTTTTAAGAATCCTAACTATTTTATCTTGTGTATGATTGATGATCCTCGCAATTTTATTATGATCATGATTTTTTGAATATATCTGGATTTTGCCATGATTTTCTTGGTTAGTTCAAATTTTGATACAACTTGTAGAAAGCTTAGTAGTTCACATTGGATTTTGTTTGATTCTATTCATTTTGTTATTAATTCTTTGTCATTTTAAATGCAGGTCTGCCACGTGGTCATATACATACAAGAGGGCTCACACTTCGATATACAGATTCTGCAAAAGTTTCGGGTCTTGCAAGGTGCCAAACGCGCAATGTTTCCATTCGTTAAACCACAAACACTTCATCCAACTTCTTCAAGATCCCACACATCACCTTCTTCAAGAACTTCGGGGTCCGGACCTCCTATAAACCGATCTCCCGGTAAAAACGGTCCACCCACATCAGGTTCCGGGTCATACACGTCTTTATTTCCTGGACATTGTACCCCGGTTATACTTTTTGTTTTCATCGATGATATTTGCGAACCGGGTTGTAACCCGGATGAGTTAGTAGAGTCCACATCATCAAACCCGTCTTCAAATAGTGTAAAAGGGTCGGGTTCGATAGTCGTGTTATCACGTCCCGTCACGAAACCCGAAGGGGGTTTCAAGAAGAAACTACAATCGTCTCTCGAGGGGCAGATCCGGTTTTCGATTAAAAAGTGTCGAGTACTTTCGGGTTCTGAAACGGGTCCTCCTGGGTCAAGAGGTGGGTCCGTTTCCGTTTCAAATCACGCACCATTGTTTTCACATGATGCATCGAAGGCCGTTTCGATTGTTGACCGAAAGTCAAACCAGAAAGGCGAATCGTTGGACTTTGCTACTAGTATTGTCGAAAACGTTTTAAACGGTATATCGACTTCGGATTCTCTGTTACTCGAGAGTCATAGCCAAAGTTCGAATAAAGAGGATATTATTTACATTAAGGAGTTTATTTTCCGACAATGTGATATTTTACGAGGTCGGGGGAGTTCGGTTTCAAACGCGAACAACGTCTCGTCTGGCGGTGTCGGAATGGTGGCGGTTGCAGCCGCTGCGGCTGCCGCCAGTGTAGCTTCCGGAAAGCCTTCGACAACTCCCGAACTTCCGACTCTTGACGTATGGTTGACTTCCAGTCAAACTGTTTTGCACCGACTTCTTTCCGCTAAACCCGGGTTGGTATCCGAACCCGAGCCCGATCAAAACAAAAGAAGACCCCGGCAAAGAAATATTATTTTACCGACAGTTGACGGTAATCACGATCCGTTAGAACTTGCAGCGACGTATTTAGATAACAGCAGAGGACTCAACACTAAATTTTCGATTTCATGGTGTCAGCGGACCCTACCTGTCGCTAAAGACGTTTACTTAAACGGTTTACCGACATGTTACCCGACTTCGCTGCACGAAACCCACTTGGTCAAAGCGTTGACTTTTTTTAAGTCAATGGTCAAAGGACCAGCCGTGCAAGATTATTTGAAAAAACTAGAGGACGAGTGTACATCGATTTGGATATCGGGTCGACAGCTATGTGATGCGGTTAGTTTGACTGGTAAATCGTGCGTTCATCAGCGACACGAATTGACTGATAAACCGCATTCTAGCGGTTTTGTTTTCCTCCACGCGTGTGCTTGTGGTCGGTCAAGGAAATTACGTTTAGACCCTTTTGATTTCGAAACTGCTAACGTGACGTTTAGTTGTTACCCAGAATGCGATAAGCTTCTTCCAAGTCTTAATTTATTAGAACGTAATACAACGGGGCTGGTTCGATCGGCATCGTGGAGTTTGGTTCGAATTGGCGGGTCGAGATATTATCAACCGTCTAAAGGTCTACTTCAAAGCGGGTTTTCATCTACCGAAAAGTTTCTTCTTAAATGGAAGTTTTATCTCGAAAAGCATAAAGAATCCGCGAGTCTACAATCGGGTCTTCTACACGGTTATTATTCTACAAACGGGTCAAGTAAAGATTCGCGGGTCGAAGCCGTTTCAGATGAAAAAGTAAAGAAATCGGAAGATAGTAAATTGGATGAAAACAAGAGTAATTCCGCTCAAGCGATTCCGGGTTTCACTATGAAAAAACCGTTTTCCGAAGTTGTTGCGGGGTCTGCAGCTACAAACTCCGGGTTCCCACCGCTTCAATCGAAGAAAAAAGTTTTGGAAAACGTTACTGTTGTCAAAATGAGTGACAGTAATGATAGTCAGGAATCTAAAAAGCTGGAGAATATTTCTTCCGTTCATGAAGCCGTTAACGGGAATGGTAACGGTAGCCTGTTTTTACAAAAGGGTAGTCCCGGTAATTTAGCGATTATGAACAGTAAGGAAAGTTCGTTAAATCAGGCGGTGGTATATATCGGATTCGAGCACGAATGCCCATGTGGACACCGGTTCATATTGACGCCCGAGCATCTCAAAGGGCTTGGATCAATTTACGCGTTGGATGACGACTCTTACCGTTCATCTGTTGAAAATCCCGAACGTAAAGGGGTAGATCTGTCAAAAACGGGTGGGAAACATGGTGGTCACGGGAAAGTCAACCGACAGTCAAATAGATCGGTCAGAAATCCGGGGAAGCCAAAAGAACAAAACGGTGTCGCAAAAAGTGATAGCGCGAAAGAAATTGAAAAAAGCCTTCAGGCGATGACGATTGATGATGACGACAATGGCGTTTTTGCTTTACTTAATAGGAATATACCGTTATACCTAAATTGCCCTCATTGCCAGATTCAGAAGAACAAGACTGACCAACCGAATGTTCAATTTGCCGGCACAATATCACAGCTTCAGAGAATTTTTCTTGTAAGAAATTTTGGAGTATAATGCCGTTTTCGCCCTTGAGGTTTGGCCAGTTTTGCGACTTTCGTCCAAAGGTTTGTTTTTCCACATCGGGTTCCAAAACGTTTGAAATCTTGTCATTTTCATCCAGCTCGTTAACTCCATCCATTTTTCTCCGTTAAGTCAGGGGTATTTCCGTCTTTTTTGTTAACTTAAAGGGCAATTCGGCCCTTTTCTGGGTCTTCAGTCTATTTGCATAAAAGTGAAAGACCGAATTGCCCTTTAAGTTAGCAAAAAAAAAAGATGGAAAATACTCCTGACTTAACGGAGAAGAAAATTGGATGAAGTTGACTAGCCGGATGAAAATGGCAAAGATTTTAAACCTTTTGGATCCAGATGCGGAAAAACAAACCTTTGAACGAAAGTCGCAAAACTGGCCGGACCCTTAGGAACGAAAATGGCATTTTACTCTTAATTTTTTATTCAGTTTGATCGGATATAATTTATTTTGGATATATATGCGGAGTTATATAACTAATTTATTTTTGTGCAGGTCACACCTCCATTTCCTGTTGTATTGGCTACATGTCCAGTTATTCAATTTGAGGTACCTCTTAAATGCTTTATGTAATTGTATACATCAAACTATTAATATTATTATTAAGGGTGTAATTAAAAGGATGAAATTAGTTATCTGTTACTATTGAAATAGCTATGATTTTGAACTAGTTTAGGTTAAATGACTTGTTATGTTTAGGGGTGTACGAGAGGGCTGCAAACAAACCGAACGAACATGATCGTTTGTTAAGAAATATTGGTGTTCATGAACATGTGTTCGTTTGTTAATTTTAGGCAACAAATGAAAAACAAACAATGATGAACACAAACTAATGTTCATGAACACAAATGGGAACAAACGAACACAGACATGTCACATGTGTTTATGAACAGAACATATAATACACTAACACTTATTAAATATTTTGTTTGTCAGAATTTTGAAGTATGTAAATAAAATATAAAAACTAAAGGCACTAATGAACTATCGAACACAACCGAACATAAACGAACACGGTACCCAACGTCCACGAACATAAATGAACGAACATGGCCTCTGTTCATGTTCGTTTGTTTAATAAACGAACGAACACAAACGAACTTCCTGCCAAACGGTTCACGAACTGTTTGCTGAACGTTTGGTTCGTCTGCAGCCCTAGATGTACGTGTACGTGCCAGACTTGAAGTTCAGCTCATGAAAACTATGTATTTTTTAAAAAAAAATTGATTTGTTTTTTTTTGCTGATTGAATGTTCAGGTGTCGTGTTTATCTCCATCTGTCCCTGACCGTGAACAGAAACTGCAGTTCAGCATGGGCAGTCTGGTAATTTTGCCACCCGAGAGTTTCCTCTCACTTAGGCTTCCATTTGTTTATGGTGTGAAACTGGAGGATGAAAGTGTGTATCCAATCAGACCTTTTGAAAATCAACCGGAGTTGACTGCTTGGATCACAAAAGGCACGGCTCTACAGGTTTTGTCGAAGGGAAACGATCTTGAAGTGATGCAAAATTGATGACGGTAACGGAAACTTTCTTGCATTACTTGCTGTAATCTGCATGCTTCTGTGTGCAGTTTCACATTGGTTTCAGGTAATGAGGTTAAATCTTTTGATAATAAATTCGCAGGGCGTTTGGATTTCCGTTCTAAAAGTGTTTGGATAAACGAATTATGTTTCAAAACATTACCTAATTACATATTTTTTGAACCTACTATGAGAGATTTTCAACTCGATTTTAAGATACGATCTTCCTCTTTTTTAAAGATGATTTTCTTTTTGGTCATTTTTATCAGCTGATTATGGGATTATTGCAACTTCAAACAGAAAAAACACATCCAAACACATATCTTTTTACTAGGGGTGTGCACGGTTCGGTTCGGTTTTTTCAGTTTAATCAGCGGTTCGGTTTTTGAAACAAAATTATGTAAGATTCAAAAATAAAAAGTATACTCCAAGATTTAAGAATCTTTCTTAGATGTTTACATTTAAGTTATTAGGTTTAACCTTTTTAATTAATATTGTTCACATCACATAAACCTAACATTCTAATCTATTTTTATGTTTCTCGAAAGTTTTTGTTAAGGCATTTTCTTTTTATAATACTTTGAAAATCATTTAATTTTATGTTAAGTTTTGTTATTTCTTGTAGGCATTGGATAAATCATTTCAAAGATAAAAAAAAAAAAAAAAACATGTTAATGTTTTTTATTATAAATACTTAACATTCAAGAATAAAACTAATAATTCCTAAATCAGTATATAACAAACCAAAAAATATTATTTTTAAGTTATTCGGTTTGGTTCGTTTTTTTCGGTTTTCAAAAAATGCAAAACCGTAACCGAATCGTAAATTTTGGTTCGTTTTTTTTTTTTTGGTTTTTTGTGCGGTTCAGTTTTTTCGCTTCGGTTAAATCGGTTTTTTTCGGTTTTTGCTCACCCCTACTTTTTACAGTCTGTTTTACTGATTATCGGAACCAAACGCCCCCTTATTTTTGTTACTAGTTATTCAAGTCGACGTGGATAGATGTTTGGCCACCATACTCTTGTGATATGCAAATGAAATTTTTAAATACTATGCTGATATTTAAAAATAATTTCTTCCGTTTCTTGATAGTTATTGCTGACTGTGCATGAGGATGGGGTTGAAAGGTAGCATGTTGTAAGGTGATGCCCTTATCAACTGTAAACTGATCGATTTTTTTTTAATAAAAAGCAGTTATGTTATCCAGCTGATTGTTTTTATTCTGTCTATTAAAATAGGTCTCTAGAAATGGCTGGTTTCCTATGGAATTCTTGGACATAATCATGCCAAATTGTGTAAGTACAATCTTTCGCTTGAGTCTTTGCTTTTATGCTTTATAGCCATACAAATAACTAATGGTTATAGGGTTTGGTTGGTATAGTTGTATATCGTTTTAGTTTTGTCGATCCAGTTTGTGGGTCCCATGAAGAAGTGAACACGGGATTCGGCATGGCTAAGGATAGTTTGTTTGCATGCATCGAGTACCAATTTTTTACTCATTTACTTATTAATGAGTCAATTTGGGTCATTTTTATTTCAATTGGGTCAAATAAAATAAGCTAGTATTTTTTATATATTTACTTATTAACGATTCAATTTGGGGCATGTTTTATTTCAAATGGGTCAAATAGAAAACTAATATTTTGACCCATTTACTTATTAACGTGTCTGTTTAGGTCCCATGAAGTGAAACAAGTTTGAGCTTGTTCAAGGAAAGGGCTTTTTTGTGCATGCTCTGAGGGGCAATTGGGTCATTTACTTGTTAAAGTCTGAAATGGGTCAAATAAAGTAATTGCTAATATTTTCTATGTTCAATTCATACAATGTTCTAAATCATTTTATCCAAAGATTTGAAACTACAAAATGATTTTTAGTCTATAGTGTTTTTAAAAAGATTTTCTTTTTTGAGTCATCTTGACCCGCCATACTATAACAACCAGTTTTGACCCGTTACCCATGTGCCCGTCCACGTGTAGGTGTTTCGTCAAATTCCTCGACAAGGGATTTATATACTCTTTCTTTTCTTGTATGAAAACAGCAATGTCTACACGACCGGCTTAAGAGTTGCACACGGCCTGTGGAATACTAGAACTACAAGATCGGTTTAAAAGCCATAATGAAAGGAACAAGACCAGAGGCATCTTGAATGGCGTGGAGTACGAACAAATAATAAAAAGGAACAAGGGGTTTAATCCTTTAGATTGACTGACTTATGACATTGGAATTATGAATATGTTGTTATTCCAACTTCAAAATTTAAATTTGGATTTTGTAATTGCAATATTATGTATTATTTACTAAGTTAAAAATCATACATCATGTAATTTCATCAGTAAACATTCGGAGTCGAAATTCACAATCATGAACAGTAATTGCGGATTTACTTGGATCCAGTTGAAGTTTTGATTTCTTAATCAAGTGAATTTCTAAGAAACAAGTGGGATTTGTTCCCTAGCTCCCTCTTTTTTGGTTAACTAATGAACCTCAAAATAATATAACTTTTTTCAACTCAAATTATTGATCAAGAAGAACTTTAGTTGTTCATAGTAATCATATATGCAAATGATGATAAATCATATTTTTAACAATGAAGAAGCTGGACCCGAAATGGCTTGACTTAGGACTGGTGCTTCCACAAGGTTATGATCCCAGTATCAATGAGCGGGAGATGAATTCCTCCCACTCAATCCAAAAAATCCAAAAATTCTCCAATTCAATTCAAAGAATTCTCCAACTCAATCTAAATAATTTTACAACAAAGATGGAAGGATCAAGTAAGAGAGGTTCGGATTCAAAGAAAAGAGGTTCGGGTATCGTTTCAATCAAACCCATATCAAAACTAACCGTTAGTTCCATCGTTTCAACCCCAATCGTTTCCACACTTTCAAACCCAATCCCACCAAGTCGACCCACTAGAAGATGACACCCTCATCCGTCAATTTGTACGTGCGTATCGTCAATTTGCTATGTAATTTATGTTTTATTTAAATGAAATTTATAATTTATAATTTTAGTGTTTTATTGTTAATTTCTAAAAAAAAGTAATTAAAAAAATAGTGAGTGATGGAATTCCATCACTAGTGATGACCACCGCCACAAAAAAAGCTTGTGAGTGATGGAATAATGGTTGATAACATGGCGGAACTTGATTGGATGTTGTGAGTGATAAGTGATGACCACCCCCACTCCCCTAATACCCACAAAGCTTTTGAAATACCATTTCATTTTTATAAGAACTAGTGATTTTTCCCGCGCTTCGCGACGGGAATTCGATCAGTATCTGTTCTATTCATTACTGTACCAACCTTCACTATAGTAATCTAAAGAACACCTTACATCGTTCGAAAACAATAAAAAGAATATCAATACTGTACCTATTGTGCTGTTATCATAGCAAACAAAACCAAAGCCGACTGCACAACATTTGTCTCGGTATCGATATTTATTTTTATTGTTTTTTCTTTCGGTAAACAAAGATCGTACTGCTACCATACCATACCCTACCAAACCGAACATCGGTACCGATATGTATTAAATTTTAGGAATATTGGATTGTAATAATCCCAACTATTCGTCGTTGGCCACCAACAACCCCAACTTTAAAAAAAAACCACTGGCAGTCCTAACTACTGACATATTGGCCACCAATGGACCTTGACTAACAGAACCCTAACGCCGTTAGTCTCCGATCGCCGGAAAACCATTTTTGTCCAGAAAAAAGGTTTCTAAAGGTCCGATCTAAGGTTACAAAGAGGTTTGAGACGAAAATGTTGAGTTTTCCGGCCAAAAAGTTGAGTTTTCCGGCGAAAAAGAAGTTTTCCGGCGACTTTAATAATTGGGGCTTTTATTAGAAAAAAGTTCCCAAAGGTCTATAATAAGGTTACAAAGAGGTTCGAGACCAAAATGTTATGTTTTCCGGCAAAAATGAGTTTTCCGGCCAAAAAACGTTTTTCCGGCAACCGCAGACTAACGACGTTAGGGTTCTGTTAGTCAGGGTCCATTGGAGGCCAATATGTTAAAAATTAGGATTGCCAGTGGTTATTTTTAAAGTTGGGACTATTGGCGGCCAACGACGAATAGTTGGGATTATTAAAATCCATTATTCCTAAATTTTATGGCTTCTTGTTTGATAACATATATCCTCCCGCTACTGTAGTGAACCGAACACACATCGGTTCGGTACCAATATTTATTTTTCTTGTTTTTTTCTTTTGATAAACTAACATCGTGTCGCTAGCGTACCGTACCAAACAACATCGGTTCAATATCTGTATTCATTTTTATGGTTTCCGGTTTAAAAAATTGTTCACTTATACAACTATGGGGCTGTTTGTTTAGCTCTTAACGAGGCTCTTAATGGTTTAGAACTCTTACTGGTTCATCACTTAATTGTTCAGACTGTTTGTTTCGCTAGTAGATGTTTGAATGAATCAGACATTTGCCTCTAAATGGTTAAGCATTATACTGAATCTGAATGGTTAAGACTTCTTATCTAAATTAGGCAGGCATTTGCCTCTGAACGATTAAGCATTATACTGGCTCTTAATGGTTCAGACCTCTTATTGGTTCAGCACTTAATGGTTCTGACCTCTTACTGGTTCAACACTTACCCATTCAGAAGTTGCCAAACATCCCCTATGTCTGTGACGATAAATGAATATCGGTACTGATACCGTGACAATTTGAACCGACTGATACCGTTTGAACAACATCGGTATCGGTCCCATGTGTATGTTTTTAATGTTTTCGATTGATTGTTACCGTTCGAACAACATCGGTGTCGGTCCAATGTGTTCTTTTTTAATGTTTCGATCGATGTAAAACACGTGTTGAAGTGCATGAATTGTACCGAACAGAATTCGATCCGATGTTTGTGGTAATGTACCATCACAATGGGCAGACGAATAACATGAAATGTTAAAAAATATAAATAAACATAGATGCTGATTTAGATTTTTTTTAAAGTTAACAAAAGTATGTTATTATTGTAAAAAAAAAAATTTAAACGATAGCATGACTATAAGTTTACACTGGGGGCAAAATCGTAATTTGACAGGAAAAAACGGTGGCAAAACTCTAAAATTGAACTGAGGGCAAATTTGTAATTTGGCTAGGAGAAGAAAAAAACAAACCAATGACAAAACTGTAAATTTAAACATGGCAAAATTGTAATTTGGCTGGACAACTGGGGAAGTGTCAGATAGCTGCCTGACGTTATTCTCCTTCACTAAATGGCATTTTAATACTTGAGTTTGCTTTCAATTATTATATCGTAACTTAAAAAAAAAAATAATAGTAACGAATAAAAAAAAACTAGTTGATTGCCACCACTTTTGACCAATCAAAGAACTTAACTATTTGGATAATGTATATGTAGGATAATATACACATGTCACAACACAGTTCAACAACTTGGAGCATTGGGTATTTTTTTGCAAAACTTACTAAAAACATGTAATCAACTAACATAGCGATCAGTGGCGGACCCAGAAATTTTTCCATGGGGGTGCGGAACATTTTTAAAAATTTTAGGCCCCAAGGTATATAAGTAAAAAATCGGTTAGTATCGGGTCGGGTCATGTAAAACAAAAGAACATCGAACTAAATTATATAATCATCAAAAATATGTCAAACCTTGTTACAAACATAATTAAAACGACACCCTGCGGATTTTCATTTTTTGAAATCTATCCAAAACATGGCTCCATAACATATTACATAATATATCAACTATTCAAGTCCTAGAAATAATAATGTAAATAACCCTAAAAATCATCTAAACAACATATACACCATAAAAAGAAAAAGCCAAACATTCTTCACTAACAAATATAACCCACCAGATCTACCGTGTGGTGTATGCGGCTATAAAAAAAGGCAAAATATCATCACTAACAAAATATAACCCACCATATAACATAATGAAAAAACAAAACGAAGCACACGTCTACTGTCATGGTTAGTATGCGGCTAATATCAACCAAAAAATCAACCAAAATTCATAAAAAATAACAAAGAAATTTACCCGTGTTCGATCGGCGGTGGTATGGTGGCTGATTACGGTGGTATAAAGAGAGCGGGAGAGAATATGTAACGGTTTTGGGCTTGTTTATTTTATTTTAGTTTGAAATATTGTTGATTTGTTGGGTTTGTTTATTGGGCTAAGACTTAGTAGTGGGCTAGTTAAAGATATTGGGTATTTGGGTTTAGTTATTTAGGTATTAAAAGTTATATAATTTAGGTAGTATTTAAAATAAAAATAAGAGTTTACTAAAAAAAATTAAAATATAAATTGATAACAATTTTTACCTAAGGGGTGCAGACGAAAAATTTCAAGAGGTGCGGACGGAAATTCCAAGGGGTGCGGACGAAAAATTCCAAGGGGTGCGGTCGTGCGGACGGGATTTTCGACGGAACGTAGCACTAAATTTTTTTTTCCCGGGGGTGCGCCCGCCCACCCTGGCTTTGTCTTAGGTCCGCCCATGATAGCGATAGTCTTATATTAAGTACTATCTTTTACATCTAAGTTTAACTTTCCACATAACATTCACAACACCACCTCTACTAAACATTCATTGACATGGAAGACCCGGCCCATAACCCCTTAACACCAGGCCCGAATCAGAAGTGGGTTACTTTGGCTCAATTGGATCCACCAGACACTTAGTTGCTGTTGAAGCCCCCACGTTTTTATTCCACAGTATGTTACTTGTTTATTTTTCTAGTTCTGTTTTTTTTTTTGAAGTTTTCTAAATTTTATTCTCTACAGCGGGAGGGTAACTTGTTCCATTGCTATTCTAATATTTGGCAGGTTTTAGAAGGTGATCTTGGACAGCTAACTCTCGTTCTCGTGGTGTGTCTCTATCTAGAATCTGGGTTAGTTTATTATGTTCAACGAGGTTTGCGAGTGGTGTAACTGTATCTCGCCAGAATCGTTGTTATTGTTTTGTATTCGTCAGGTATTTTTTCGATCCATATTAAGCGAATTTGCCATCATTCATTCTTTCACAATGTCATTACAACTTCCTATGGAAAGTATTGCTACTACCGCAGTCTCCAAAATGGTATCACTCTCTACTGAACACTTTGATGTAGGGATGAGTATGGTGTGGTTCGGTTATTGCCTAAAACCGAAACCCTAACAGCACACATCGGTTATCAAGAAATCATAACTGTTTGGTTTCGGTTAATCGGTTATTTGCGGTTAATGCAGTTTCGGTTCGGTTATAGGTCGGTTTTTTTATCGTTTCTAAAGTTAGGCTTTAAATGTATGGATTATGTAAAATTCATGCGCAAAAAATAAATATACTCGGTTAAAGAGCTTGTAGATAGGGCTGTAAACGAACCGAACGTTCAGCGAACAGTTCGTGAAACTCGATCGTTTTAAAGCATACTACGACAGCGTCCCGGGCGGTGAGATAAGTCACGAAGACCGGGTGGCGGTGGCAAACATCGAGTTCCGGGGCAAGGAGCGGAAGCCGTTCGACAAGCTCGCCCTTTTCGAAATCTACCTAACGCTTTAGGTTTTTTTTTTTGTAATCTTTTTTTCTGTAGAATTTTGTAATGTTTAGGAAATTTTAATAAAATTTTAGGCTTTTTTTTTAAATGTTGTGTGTATTTTTTAATTTTAGATTTTTTTTATTTTTATACACATGGCCATGCCATGTCGGGCTAGCCACGCCCCGCCATACCCTACGGACACGTCACTCGGCAGCGAGAGGGCTCGAACTCCACGTGTCAACCCATGCCCCAAACCCCCACCCCACCATACCCCACGTTCCAAACTCATTAAAAGGTTGTTTGAGCAAGAAACATGTCAAGATTGATATTTGAAATGACATGTAATGATCATGTGATAAGCACATGATCTACATCAATGTATACGGTTGCTTAATTATCACACAATGAAACACAAATTCTACAAATACTTTCCCAAAAATTCGATAAATACTTTTGTTTTTTGATTTAAAAACAACACATCAAAAACAACATATAACCTAAAGTGGATTTTTACTATATAAAAGCATCACTCATGATCAAACTTAATATAAACTAAAGCATGTAGACTACTATTAATCAATTATCTATATTATATTTAGCAAAGGGGTAGATCCTTCCTCTACAACACCCCTTTAATAAATATTTTAAATAAATTACTTTATTATTATAAATCCATCTTCTCTAAAACTTTATATAACTCTAAAACTTTATTATTTGTGAGATTTACTTGATTTGGTTGTTGTCGTCTTTGTTTTAAAGTTGACGGAATCAACATCTTTTCCTTCAGGAATAAATGTAAGGTTTACCTACATATTACTCCCTTTAAATCATATTTTTATCTGTATTTCAATAAAGGTTTTTTCAAATTGAACGGGCTGAATTTTTTTCTTTGTTCTTTAATTCTGTTTTTCTTTTTTTAGTTTTTTATATTTTATAAAGTTCAAATATAGCCTACGTTTCGATACATCTTTAACCCATTTTTTTTAACGGCAAGGAAAGACGTGCCACCACCGTGACACCGGGCGCTGTGGCCAAGGTCGACTACTCGATCGCGCGCGGAAACCCGACCTCCACCCGCCCGAAGGCATGACAGTGGAATAATCGGTAAAACCTCGCCTCTCATCCAAGTCGAACTGGCGCCACCCGTATTCACTCTTCATCTGGATGCCGCAGAAAATAATGAGGAGAGTGAGAATCGAACCTGTATCATAAAGAATACCAATTCTTTTCCAAACCACTCCACCACTACCTCATTGGCACGTCTTTAACCCATTTAATTTGATTTTATAGTAGTATGTCACGTTCACCTTTTTGAAAATAGCTTAATACGCAGTTGTGTTCAAATATAAATTTTATTCAAAAGGGGCTTACATTCAAGTTTGATATCATAAACTACATCAAGTACCAAACTGTAACGTCGTCGTTACAAATCAAACCATAACCGAACGAAACTGAAACCCTGCCACATCGTACAGGGAATCTCGCTATTTACTTCTACAACTATATATATAAAAGTGGAAAGTGAATATGGTGCTGTTAGGCGTCTAAGCTTACTGACGAAACCAATCAAAACTATGTCGTTTTGATTATATTAAAATAAATTATTTACTCTTAGTGTTTCTATTTTTTTCTCTAGTAGTAGTAGTTCGACATGTATTGTTCATTTATTATGTGTGTTCTGATCAAAATAGTGAAAATACCCTAAACTGAGTTCATGTTTGATTATTACGAACATATTAATTTTAATGCTCTGTATTTGCCATTGATTATTACGAGTAGATTAATATCAATTTTTTATATTTGCCAAGAACAAAAAGAGGTTTTGTGATTAACGAATTGATGAAAAGTTTTAAATCCTTGTAGTTTCATGATTTTCAAATTGGTTGAATGATTAGGACGAATTACTAGAAGTTGAAAATAATTTAAAAATAATAACCGATTTAGTTCCATCTATAGTTTTAATCATGAAGTTTCTGTTAAAGAAAATTATACATGAATTCATCGATTAAGAAGAAAGTATCAGAAGTTACATTAATCTGGAAGAAAGATGAGTGGCTTAAATGGTGAAGAAATACTAGTTAAATTATTATTTAATTAAATATTAGTTGAATATAATCAAAACGACGTAGTTTTGATTGGTTTCGCATGTAAGCTTAGACGTCTAAAAACACCACCGTATTCACTTTTCCCTCTATATAAAATATATAAATTACTATTGCTCCTACTCAAACTACTTGATTATAGGCTAACATAAAAAACTTCAAACCAAGCCATATGAAGAGCAATTGAAAACACAATGATGAATGACACCAATGATTCATCAACTTTGACCTGACATCAAATTCATAGTACCAAAATTAGATAATATACAAATAAAACACCAATTTTAATTCATAAAATTAAAATTAAATTAAAGTAACTTACAATGAGTAACTTAACAAAGCATAAGTTGATTCTCCATTTAGTCTTTCATTGAATCCTCTTTCTGAATGCCAATAAGATTTTTCATGAGAAAATTCAAAATTCACTTGCTAAAAGAAATTTAGTGTCCACAAACAATGTTAAAAGTTTATGTTTCTTATAATATATTTTATAGATCTAACAATGTAATGTTTTTTAACAATATATATGTCATATTCGACATGGATTGTAATGCAAAACAAACTGGATGGAAAAATAGAAAAAAATTACCTTCCATAATTCCGAGACCACCAATTCCAACAATGAACGCTAGATAATCTATGTTGATAACGCTTTTTACAGGTTTCCGAATCGAAAAAAATATGTATAAACAAATAGAGCTCTTCCATCTTCCATCGCGTCAATTCACATGTTGGAAGATCAATCCAAACATATTAACTATAAAAAAGTGTGAACATCGGAAAAAAAACCCAACTTTAACACGATGCAATTCAAATACAATATGAATATACACATTCAATCGATGAGTGGACAATGGTTGTTTATGTAGAGTGTAGACAAAGGTAGATATTACTTATGAGGAGCGAGGAAGGGTGCAAATGAAGATGGTTGGACGGTGGTTATAGGTAAACAACATTAATATTACCTTTATTATTACCGTGAAATTAAGTTTTTGGATGGACCTTAAACAAATATTGAAATTAAGCAAACATTTTATTTGAACTACAAATTTGGATCACTGGAGTATCATAGTGAACCTCCCGATTATATCCATCTTCACAAAGCAAACAATTAAAACACAAAAACCTAAATATACATCTGAATTGTTTATTCATAGTTGAAAATAAAAAAACCTTATTTTCTCGAAAAAGACAAACAAGATTAAGAACATTTTAAGTTATTAACAAATGAATAGTCAACCTCAAAACATAACTGATCATTAGGCTGGAGGGTATGGTTAAAGCCCCATTATGATACATCATCGACACATCATCGTCACGTCATCTAAGGTGTTCTATTGCATCTCCTCAATAATACCCATAATATGGGATAGAGCCCTTCAATCATTACCTAATCAATTATTTGTAAATTTTGTTTTTATAAATTTTATCATTTAAAGAAATAAATATATAAGACATAACATATTAACTAAACCTACATTATAAAAAAAATCAAATTCTTGAAAAAAAGACAGCATTTAAAAACAAGGACATAACATGTAAAAAATACATAAGTTTAAGACATAATGAAGGTCTACTTATTTAGATATTTTGCGCGAATGGCTTGCTTCTCTATTTTGATGATCATCCGACCCTCCTCGGATAATTGAGGTGGAATCGGTTCTTTGAGGAACTGAATGTCGGCCGCCTTTTGCCTAGCTACTCTTTCGCAACTCGATATTTTATTCCTTTAGCGATAGAATTCAAGCAAGTTTCTCGTCTAATTTGGACGAGCGACTGAATCCATCTTCGATATTTGTTGATGTTGTAGAAATGGATTTGCCTCCTGGATATTAAATACAATTTGATAATCATCAGTTATAGAGTCAATAAACAAAGTTAATACCAAAACTAAGATTACACCACCAATACCAATAGATAACTTGTTAATATCTATCAACATATAATTTATAGCAAATGAAGACAAAAATTAAGCAACAAAGTTTAAGGTAAATATACCTTTGAGGCTGTGACAAGTAATTAAAAGGAACAAGGGGTTTAAACTTTTATTTTGACTTTTAACATTAGAATTCTTATTCATATTCATATAACTTTCAAATTTGAAGTACTTCTACAGTGAACTATCATTTGGACCAATCACACATTTTAGCTATTTTTAAAATATTTTGTTTGAAGTGAATTGGTATAATGGTGTTTATCAAATATTTTTTTTTGTTTTTTCTATTTCTTATAATTATTTTTTAATATAATTGCTATAATATCTTATTGTTATGCCTCCTTTTGGGTAGATTTGGTTTTTCGCTTATAACTTAAAAATTACGATATTTATAAAATTCCGAGTAAGCTATTATGATGTGCTTATTTTTATCTATGTTTAGACATAATTTTTATATAAAACCAAGTTGTACATAGTGATGTAAAGTCATTATGTTTACCCTTTTCATTTTAAGCAATTATTGTTATGTACGTTTAGGCATATATTTTATATAAAACCGCATAGTAATGTAAAGTCATGATGCTGACCCCTTTCGTTTTAAGCAATATAATATAACGTTTTATAAGTCGTTTACCCTATTCTTTATTTAAATACTACAATATGGCATTTAATAAAATCTTGAATATACCATTTGCAACGAATTTACTTTTATCTACGATTCGATAAAAAAATTATTCGAACAAACATCAATACCGGTATTTTATAAATATCGTAATTTTTAAGTTACTTATTCGAACAAACATCACTCGGTATCGTACGAATACTTTAACGAACTGAACTGATACCGATCAAAAGCCTGCCGCGAAGCGCGAGAATACAACTAGTTATAAACATATTGTTATTCCAACTTCAAAATTTATATTTGGATTTTATAATTGCAATAAATGTATGTTAGTTACTTACTAACTTAAAAATTATACACACATGAACCCTCTATCTTTGAGTGGTTTCACCCATCCCATGAGGAATGATCTTATGGCATAAATAAACAATATTCAAATTCAATCTCAAATGTGAATCATAAGGTGTCTAAACCAACAAAGATTTTGGAATCCATAGAACTTGCACTAGAGCTAGTAACGAAAAACAAGGTGGTGATCCGAGTATCAATTAATGTCGATAGCCGTGCCACAGGAAGGGATTTCTTCTTTTAACTACCCTCCAGCGTGAGAGTAAGTATAGATTCACGAAAAAAATAGATAAGCAAGTAAGAGAGAGCAAGAATGAAAGAGTACAAGTAACCAGTCTTTCATGACATCACTATCACTGGTATTGATACTAGGAATGGTTACATGTCGCTTTCATGGTAGACATAGTCCCTGCTAGGGTATAACTTCCTTATGTTGACATCTCATCTGCTATTGGTGGTCATATTCTCATGTTATTTTGTGAGAATTTTCCACCTCAATATGGATCAGGGTTCATGAGCCCTCTGGTCATGACGCGTACCTAACCCACTAATGGTGGGGTCCGAATTCATACCTCTTCATGTCCTCCCATATCAGGAACTGCTTCTTCAAACCACCTCTCGAATTGGTTATTAGGTTATACTAGACCTACAAACATGCAAACCTCCTAATAAGTAATTCATAAAGCTTTTTAAATACCATTTCATTGTTATAAAAATATGCATGCATTTCGGCCCTAGTCAATGAAAAGGTGTAGAAAATATGAAGTCACCTTAACCTTTCTTTAACGCTAACACTTGTTATACGGTCACAAATTCTCATTCCTTCAATGTCTTATAACCGTGACGTACATCAAAACACCGTTACACTCATGGACATTATTCTATGCCACTTCATGCGGTCATGTGTGCTTGACTATGTGCTTCTTGCACTATTATGCACCTTTCTTGCACGATTATGCACTTGTTCTGACATACAATCAATATTTTAACCTAATTTCATTAAACCATAACCTACAAAGGTTATAAGTTTTTTATACCCACATTGAAGGTAATTCATGTACGCGAATCCAAACTGATGACCGCCGCGTATCACCATTGTTGTGCCTGTCCTTTTATAGTTGTGCACCACTGAACACCTCACATTTTCTTACGAGTCTCTCTCCTTTTTCTCTTTATTATTATTATTATTATTATTATTATTATTATTATTATTTTGGATTGGTATTGAAGTCACATATGCATGGTCATGCAAGTTACTTGGGACAACAATTTGCATGGAAATTGTTCTCGGTTGCTTCGATGAAAAGTATATTCTCGGTTGCTTCGATAAAAAGTCTTTTAATCAAGTCTTCTAAGATTCCAAATAGCTTCTCATGGAAATGGAATGGATGGGTTCCAAAGAAAGTAAATACTTTCATGTGGAAGGCTGTGAACAATAACATCCCTACAATGCTGGCTCTTAAAGGAAGACAAGTGAATGTGAGCGATACTTTATGTAAACTATGCGGAGAAGCGGATGAAGACGCATATCATCTCTTGACCTCTTGCTTGGTAACTACAATTGTGTGGAAGTTTATTAGTGAATGGTGCAACACCTCAAGTCTGTTTGCCTTCTCAACAAAATACTTGATCAATATTCACAGCCATGTGAAGGCTAGCAAGAACAAGAGGAAGGGTATACAAGCAGTGATCTTCACGACTGCATGGTGTATCTGGAACGCTAGGAACGAGGCAATTTTTCAAAACAAGGTGATAGGTATTAATAAGATGATGGAAAACATTAAAGCACTAGGCTATCTTTGGGTTAAGAATCGATCCCCATGCTCAAATTTAGAATGGAAAGAATGGTGTAATTTTGCCTTGTAATGTTTGTTTTGTTGTGGGTGCTAGCGATTTGCTAGATGCGCTTTTGGTTGAATGAAAGTTGCCGTCCAAAAAATAAAAAGTTGGGACAACAATTAAAGGAAAGTCAAAAAGTTGTTTGAGCAAGAAACATGTCAGGTTTGGTCTTTGAAATGACATGTAAAATGATCATGCGATAAGCACATGATCAACATCAATGTATACGGTTGCTTGATTATCACATAATGACAACAAAGATGAATAGGACTAAACAAGTAAACATCAATAAGCAATGAGTTAAAGCACTTGAGCAAAACAACTACTAGCTTTCCCAAAAGTTCTATAAATACATTCATTTTTGTATTAAGAACAACACATCAAAAGCAACTTAATACATTAAACATAATTAATGAGAATGAACAATACACATGTACAATTAAAACCTGTAGTAACATATTCAACTCAAGTTAATTCTTACGATATCAAAACATCACTCATGCTCAAACTTAATATAAACTAAAAAGCATGTAGACTACTATTAATCTATTATCTATATTACATTTAGCAAAGGGGTAGATCCTCTACAACACCCTTTTAATAAATATTTTAAATAATTTATTTTATTATTATAAATCTACATTCTATAAAACTTTACTATTTTTTTTGAAAGGTGTAGATCGATTGGAAACCCACTACCGACTGCGCTTCAACCATTTTTATCGGAAGCACAACCACCTGGGTTCGAATGAGAGGGAGTGCAGTGCAGAGCCCTTCCTCGCACCTCGTGGAAACTTAATCCCGACTGCTAGGCTCGAACCCGTGACCCCGGTCAGGAACCCCACCAAGGTGGGTAAACCTTACCACCTCACTTACAGTGAATGGGGATCGAACCTGAGCCTCATTTGAGAAATAAATTATTTAAATATAATTACACCTTCATCAAAACTTTACTATTTCTGAGATTTACTTGGTTTTGTTGTTGTCGTCGTATTTGTTTTGAAGTTGAGGTCTCCCTGGAATCATCAACTCTACCCTTTGGAATAAATGTAACGGTTACCAACATCTTACTCATTCTAGATCATATTTTTATCTGTATTTAAATAAGTTTTTTTTTTCAAACCGAACGTGTCAAATTTATTTATTTACTTTTGTCTTTTGTTATACAATTTCTTTTTTCCTTTGCAGCTTCTCATATATAAGTTCAAATATAGTCTACGTTTCAATATTTTAATTTGATTTTTCAACCTTTTTAATTTGATTTTTTTGTAGTATTTTGCCTTCAACTTTTTGAAAATAGCTTAATACACAATTGTATTCGGATATAATTTTTTTTATTGAAAACGGGTTTACATTCAAGTTTAATATCATAAACTACATCAAGTACCAAATCGTAACGATGCCATTAAAAACCAAACTGTAACTGATCGAAACTGAAATACTGCCACATCACGCAGAGAATCTCACTAGTTATTTCTAATACATAGATGTATTCAAATATATTTTTTTATTGAAAACGGGCTTACATTCAAGTTTAATATCATAAACTACATCAAGTATCAAATCATAACGATGCTGTTACAAACCAAACTGTAACCGACCGAAACTGAAATATCGCAGAGAATCTCACTAGTTACTTCTACTACAACTATATATAAAAGAAATCTCAACTATATTGCTCCTACTCAAACTTGATTATAGGTTAACGTATAGAACTTCAAACCAAACCATATACACAACAACCGGAAACACAAGGTTGTTTTCTATATTTGTTGATAAACCAACGAGCCCATGAATGATGAACTCATAGTACCAAAAATTCATAGTACCAATGATTCACTAGCATTGACCTGACATCAAATTCATAGTACCAAAATTAGCTAATATACAAATTAAACACCAATTTTAATTCATAAAATTAAAGTAGCTTAAATGAAGAAATTAACATCAGTTGATTTCTCATTCAGTCATTCATTGAATCATCTTCGAATGGAAATAAGATTGAAAAAAAATTCAAAATTCAATTGCTATAAAAGAATTTAGTGTCCACTAACAATGTTAAAAGTGTATGTTTTTATAATATATTTTATAGATCTAACAACGCAATATTGTTTTGTTAACTATAGATGTGTCATATTCGACATGGATCATTATGTAACACCCTAACCCGGCTTAGACTGATGTGTCACTTGTGCAATACATCGGAGCTTAAAACATCGTTCCATAAATTTGTAAAACTTTACATTATTTCATATGAGTCAAAACATTGTACAAAACATTTTAAAATTTTATGAAAATCCATGTGCATCTTTAATTCCTCAAACCATCCTTCCAATTCTTCTCGAATATCCTTGCAACCTAATGTACATAAGAAGGCAAATGTACGTCTGAGTAAACGGGTTTACTCAGTGGGACAACAATGATGCAATATACATTTTCTTAATAATATCTGTATATCAGACAATATATATAACACATATTCAGTCAGTCACCTTCAGTGCATCACATTCAGTAGTTCAATACGTAGTCAGTTCACATTCAGTGTGTCACATAGTCACATTCAATAGTTCACATTTAGTTTTTTAGCGCGTCACCTTTTGTTTCGACACAATCAGTAGTTCAGCGAGTCATAATTAATATTTGCTAAAACAATATAACTATATATTTAAATATAGGTAAAGGATCAAATAAAAATAAAATTAACGTACGAATTGGGGGAAAAAGCAAAAAAGTGGCGGTGGCAATCTGGTAATTATCAGCAACTTCAAAATTACTCTAGTAGAGTAATTTTGGGAAATGTAGGGTAATTATCAAATTACTCTAGTAGAGTAATTTTGACTTCTGTAGAGTAATTTTGGAAAATGTCTTGTAGAGTAATTTTGTTAGCATTTAGTTATATGGGGTTTAGCTTTATGGTTTAGTTTTTAGCTTTTAGTTGGGGGGGGGGGGGGGGGGGGTAGTGTAATTTTGATAATTACCCTACAATTTTGATAATTACCCTACACGACCAAAATTACTCTACATGAACATTTACAAAATTACTCTACTAGAGTAATTTTGAAGTTGCTGATAATTACCAAAATGCCACCGCCACTTTTTGCTTTTTCCCCCAATTCGTACGTTTCGTACGTTTATTTTATTTGTACAGGAACTTAACTCTTTAAATATAATAGAACAAAATCTTAAAGATCACAAAAGCATACACTAACGAATCTAAATTTTCAACTACGAGGTAGTAGAATCCCAAATTCGTATACATAAGGTTCTTTAAGAGTCCATACCTTTTAATGTTCCAAAGCGACATCAAATCATTCGCGAACGTTTGTAAATATCTTTTACTAGTTGTTGGTAGTTTATTTGTGGTTGACAATCTTGATGGCTGTGAACAGGAACAGACTAGAGATTCAAAAGTTGAAGTGGTAAAATATTTATAGTGGCTATGAGGCATGAGATATATGTTAGGCAACGTTTTCAGACCCGGACCGGACCGGTCGGGCCAGGTTCCGGAAACTTTACCGGGCCGGTTCAGCATGTTAGACCGTTTCAACATTGAGACGGCGGTCGAGCCGGGGACCGGGCGGTTGGGCTGGTGGTTCATCACGAGAGGACGGCCCGGATTGTTTTTTTCTTTATTTTTTAATTGGTTCAATCTCCTAACAAAAGGAGGGTGTCTGTTAATGTCGCTAACTAGATCTGAACAAATTAGGGGTGAATCTTGTTGACAAAGCTCTGATCGAGACAAAAGAAATGTTAGAAGTCAAGATCTGGACATACGTTACCAAGCTGGAAGGATGGCCAGAGGCAGTAGAGCTCGCAGGGAGGGAGGAAACGCAAGTGTAGCGTCACCGGACTTTTTCCGACTACACTCTGCAACAACAACAATGGATATTGGGCAAATGTGAGAGAGATGGAAGGAACTGTATCTTATTTAAAAAAATGAGACAATAGCCAACTAGCCTAACTTTTTATTCCAAGTCTACGGACTTGACAACACATGTGGTTGCACAGAAAAAAAAAATATTATTAAGAGTAAACTGTCAAAATGGTCCTTGAAGTTTGGTCACATTTGCTACTTTAGTTCAAAACTCAAATATTTTGTATCTGAGTCTATGTGGTTTCAATTTTGTTGTCATTTTCATCCAAAAGCAAAACCTGGTCAGATTTTTCAGTTACCATTCAGATTTTTTTGATGATTCTCAATATGGTGTTGGTCATTGGTAAAGGTTCTAGTCATTTTCAACATGTTTTGGTAATTGAAAAATTTGGATGTTAACTGAAAAATCTGACCAGGTGTTGCTTTTGGACGAAAATGGCAAAAAATTAAAACCACAGGAGCTTTAAAAGGTTTGAGTTTTGGACTAAAGTGGCAAAAGTCACCAAAACTCAGGGACCATTTTGGCAGTTTACTTTATTATTAACCTATATAATTTAATTTATTTGTACTTTACTAATTAAACTAAACTACATAATAAAAATGAAAATTTGTTTAGTTTTTTTACTTGTTTATTAATTCAATATATATGATATAATATTTATAACGTTATCCGGTTCTTAAATCCGGCCAGACCGGTCCAACCAGGGGACCACTAAGATGACCGGTTTGATATCTGGTATGGTCCTGAAAACATTGATGTGAGGTTTGAAAGGTTTCTGAGTCTTGGCTATTTTTAATTGGGATTTATTTTATGTTTTTATCTTGTTTTTCTTAGTAACTAACTAAGGTAAAAGAATTTTCTTATCATCGAATTGATGCTTTCCACGTTTGAGTGACTCATCTAAAACTCCTCCACGTATCCTCAAGTCTTGGGGCTCAAGGTACTATATTCTTATCCTCTATATTATTTTTTTATTTTATCCATGTTAACTAAACTTATTTGACTATTATTCTTATCCTCTTTTTTATTTTTTTTTATCTTATCCTCTATTTTATTTCGATAAACAGTATGTGTCTTTATATATATTTATATTACTTTATAACTTAAGTCTGTAATTTAATTTTTTCTTATGTTTACTTTAACATATTTCAATGTAATGTTTTTATTTTTTTTATTTTTTACTATCGCTATGATTTTATAATTTATAAATTTTGTCGGGTGTTTCACATAATGTGAAACAAACTGGATAAAAGAATAGAAAAAATACCTTTCATAATTCCGAGACCACCAATTCCAACAATGAGCGGTAGACAATCTATGTTGATAATGCATTTTACAGGTTCCGAACCGAAAAAAAATTCTATATACACAAAGGGAGTTCTTCCATGGCGTAAATTCATATGTTGGAAGATCAATCCAAACATATTCATGGTAAAAAAGTATGAACATAGGAAAAAAAACAACTTTAACACGATGATGCAATACAAATACAATATCAATATACAGCCTTCATCAATGAATGGACAATGGTTGTTTATATAGAGTGTAGTAGACAAAGCTAGACATAACTTGTGAAGAGGGAGGAATGGTGCAAATTAAATGAAGATGGCTGGACGGTTAGTTATAGGTAAACAACATTAATATTTCCTTTATTATTCCCTTGAAATGAAATTAAGGGAACAATCAAAACACAAAAACCTTAATATTCATCTTAATCATTTTTTCATAGTCGAAAATCAAAAACCTTAACTTTCGCGAAAAGACAAACAAGAGTAAGGCGTCTCAAGCTTATTGGGGGCAAAGTGGATAATGTATACGAGCCTTTTCGGCAGTGGCGGACTCGGGATTATTTTTTACTGGGGTCTATTTTTTGTTGAAGAATTTTTCACAACCAAATATTAAAATTTTCGGATCGGTAATCGTAGTCGGGTCGGGGCTAGGAAATAATGTAGAAACATTTAGTGGACATGAAACCACTACTTTATTAAAAAAACTAAAAAAACAAGACCTGTAAGACGTGAACTTGGGATCTATGTGTTGGAACACAAGAGGATTTACCACCACACCAACTTTGCTTTTAATACTATGGGGTCCAACTAATTTATTTTATGGGGTCCTTGATAAAATTAACATACCGGTTCTACTAGTTTTAAAAAAAAACATTGGGTCCGTGGACCCCGATCCGGACCATGTGGGTCCGCCCCTGCTTTTCGGCAAAACAAAAATTGCTTTGTTCCTATAGTTCAAGCATCAGGGTGAAGGGAGTGGTTACCTATTTGGAATAGGTAAACTCACCCATTCACCCAATCAGACAGTGTCACGTCAATTCACCTAAATTGTTTACCTAATGCTCAAAAACGTTGGCGGTGATTTACCTAATGGGGTTTAGGTAAACTATCTAATAAAAGGAAAAATGTGTTATTGCTTGAGAAGAGATGGACCCCACCACACACCCTCTCTCCCCCTTTCCCTCCCTCTCACCGAGTCAGTAAAGGTTCACCGATCATCCATGTTCGCCGAGCGGTAAACACAGACGGCGGCAGTGTTACCGCTCGGTAAACTGCTTTGCCGCTGTGTTTACCGCACCACTCCGTTCACCCTCATCTTTGTCTTTGTGTATACATATAATTTTTTTCTTCTAGAATTTGGGGCATGAAGAAGGCCCTTGCTTTATTTTACTCCTCTTGAGTCATCCTCGACAAGAGTAAGAACTTTTTAAGTTACTAAAAAATGGATAGTCAACCTCATGGAAACATAACTTATTATTGTCATCTTCGATCACAATAAGTTTATTTTAAAGACACTTTTATAATCATCAGTAATCACATAGTCAAGAACCAAGTTAATACCAAAACTAAGATCATATTACACCATTAAATCACACAAGTTAATAACTTTTTGGTTGCAGGAGTTGTTTGTTATTGTGTCCTAGATAAGATTTGTATTTTGTATTAGTGTTGGGCCTTACTCGCCCGTTGAAACAACATTAAGCCGAAAATCTTGGGCTTTCGTATATGGTTTGGGCCGTATTTGTTTCTGGGCCGTGATCTAGGCCTAAGATGGTATTTACATAAATTCATGTGACTTCATTTTTTCATTTTTGAACAAGTTGTTTATTAACAAAGTGACCCATCTTAAGATTTGTTACTACCGGATAATTTAGTAAAGTGAAAGAAAAATTTGAACTTAAAAAGGAATAATATAGGAGATACCAAAAGGATTAGACCTATTTCTAATCCATAAAGCATTAAACCCTTCTTAATCAGTTTATTAAAATAAATATTTATCAAAATATATCTGAATATTCATTTATTTAGGACACCTGATTACTCGATACATGTTGAATATCAGGTGTATCTGTCAAAAGTTAATTCAAACTTGTTTTGCCCGTGTTGAGTTCATGCTGGCTTCGTCAAATATGCCGTTTTAGGTCGTTCCTACTTTTGTGCTTTATTTTGAAAAAGGCTTATGGCCAAGTCTGTTATGATAGTCCGGGTTTAGTGGTTTTAGCCGTTTGAATCTTGCTATTTAATGTTGCTTTTTTACTTTTCATTATGTACGTACAATCTTGAGATTTTAGTGAATAAGAAGCCAAGCATTAGGGTCCTTCGTTTTCTTATGCTATCTTGTGTTAAAATACCAACACAAGTGGTATCAGAGCCTCTAGTGCTCTCTTTTGATTTCAAGTGTACTTCGACTCTGGATCATCTTCATGGCTATTCAAGTTAATGCTCTTTCAATGACTCCTACCCATATTCCTATCTTTAAGGGAGAGGGTTATGAGTATTGGAGTATAAGAGTGAAGATAATACTAATAAGATCTCGTGATCTTTGGGACCTGATCCAGAATGGTGTGACTGAATCAGAGACAGATCAAACCAAATTGAAGGCCTTTAAGTTGCAGGGGTTATGGACAGATTTTGAAAACTTGAGCATGACAGAACGCGAGTCCGTTGATGATTACTTCTCCAGGGTCATGGCCATTGAAAGAAAACAACAGTCATATGGTGAGAAGATTGGAGACCAAACTGTTGTAGAGAATATACTAAGGAACTTGATTCCTAAATTCAATTATGTTGTACCTTCAATTGAAGTGTCCAATGATTTGTTGTAACACCACGTGTTGAAACGGTACGGGTCGAAACGGTTCGTGTCGAAACGATCCGCGTTGAAACGGTTCAGCTCGAAACGGTACGGGTCGAAACGGTTCGGCTCGAAACGGTACGGGTCGAAACGGTTCGCGTCGAAACGGTTCGGCTCGAAACGGTACGGGTCGAAACGGTTCGCGTCGAATCGGTACGGGTCGAAACGGTAATTAACTCTTTAATTTTTTATATTTACTCTATAAAATATAATAAACAATTATTTTAGAGAACTTTTTAAAAAATTAAATTAAACAATTGTATTTTATAGAGTAAATATAAAAAATTAAATTAAAAAAATTCTCATTTAACAGAACTTTTTAACTAGGTTAGAGATTTAGATGAAAATGGCAAAAATGGCCAAACGTGAGGGGCAAAATGGTACCAAACTGTCATTTTGGACGAAAATGGCAAATGTGCTCAAACCTCAGGGGCGAAAATGGCAATTAACTCTTACATGTATGTAAATCAAAATTTTGCATTTCGTCTAAAAAAAATTACGCATATCGACTCATTCGTAAGACACGCTACGCATAACTCGTGAAACAAGCCGCACGTTCATCTTCTGGTCCCTCGACATCATTCACATATCGAGACCATGTCATCTCACCAACTAACTCGTCCAACTTGTCATAAATCTCGTTGCATCTCGGGTGCGCTTTATCCGCAATAACAAACATATGCAGCTCGGATTTCACCTCAATCCAGCTGCAACCGGGTTCTTTCTTCAACCCAACACGTCTCATACTCTTTCTAATATTCGAGACCTTTTCCCACATCCCTGCATCAGCGTAAATATTCGCCAACAGTACATACGTGCTTGAATCTTGTGGGTCCAGCTGAATAAGCCGACTTGCAGCCGTCTCAGCCACCTCCACATTCTTCTGTAACTTGCATATACCAAGTAAGGTTCTCCATATAACATCATCGGGTTCGATCGCCATGTCGTTAATAAGATTTAACGCCTTGTTGACTTGACCCGACCGGCCTAATATATCCACCATGCACGAGTAATGTTCTAATTGAGGGTTTAGCTTGTAATTGTTCCACATCGAGTTGAAGTATTCTAACCCTCTTTCCACTTGGCCCATATGCGCACACGCTCTTAGGACCGACACAAAAGTCGCATGGTTCGGTTTCACATTGTTTAGTTTCATGGACTCGAAAATACTTATCGCATCGTTTGCATGTCCGTGGTTAGCGTATCCGCAAATCATCGCGTTCCATGTGACGAAATCTTTATTAGTTGACTTGTCAAACATTAATCGTGAATCGTGCATGTTGCCGCACTTTGAATACATATCAACAAGTGTGCTGCAAATGAACACATCGGTTTGCATTTCTTGTTTAATGATTTGACCGTGTATCTGTCTTCCTAAACTGATGGTTGCGAGATTCGCACACGTGTCAAGAACCGTTGCAAATGTGAAGTTGTCGGGTTTTGTTCCGGATTGTAACATCCGGGAAAAGAATTTTTGCGCTTCTTCACTTTGTTCTTTATCCGAGAATCCCGAAATGATCGCATTCCATGCCACCATTGTTTGTTCCGACATTCGTTCATGAAGCTTTTCGGCATCTTCGATTCTCGCGCATTTGCAATACATATCTACAAGCGCGCTTCCGACAAAAGATTCCAAACCCATCCCCGATTTAACTATTCTACCGTGAATTTCCGTTCCGTAGTTTAAAGCTTTCAGACCCGCACACGCTTTTAACACACTACCGAAAGTGAACTCGTCGGGTTCTAGACCCGAACCCAGCATCGAAACAAGAAGTTCAAGTGTTTCATCTACGTTACCGTTTTGCTCATAAGCAGCAATAATCGCATTCCAAGAAACCGCATCTCTTATCCGCATGTCGTCAAACACGCGGCGTGCTTCCGTCAGAGCTCCACATTTTCCGTACATATCAAGCATGGCATTTTCAACGCACACGTTGGACTGCAACATACTCTTGATTGTCAACCCGTGTAATCCCACACCAAAGGTATACGCTTTAATCACCGCACACGCGCTAAACGCACCTGATAAACTAATCTCATCAAAACCAAGATCGGTGCGCATTAGATTACGAAACAGCTGCAATGCTTCAAAAGCTTCACCAACACGCGTGCAACCTATAATAATCGCGTTGTATGACTGTCGATTACGAACTGATAACGTGCGAAACAGTTTTTTTGCATCGCTTAACCTGTCACATTTCGCGTACATATCCAAAGTTGCGGTTCCTACTATCAAATCAGAACCGAAATTCATCTTTAGAGAATGACCGTGTAATTGAGACCCGAAATTTAGTGCGGTCAAGCCTGCACATGACCGAAAAAGACTAGCGTATGTTGATTGGCTAACTCCTAACCCTTCTTTTTGCATATTTTTGAATAGTTCCAAACCGCATAAAAGCTCATCATTTTGTACGCAACCAGCGATCAACGCGCTCCATGACACCCAATTCTTCACAGGCATTTCATTGAAAAAGGTTATTGATTCCTTCAGTTTCTTGCATTTTGCGTACATATCAACCGTTGCGCTCCCTGCCACCACATCGTAAACAAACCCAGTTTGAATAAGAAGTCCGTGAACTTGAACCCCTAAACCATAATCCTCCAAACCTAAACATGCCTTCAAAACCACAGCAAATGTGGTGGCATCCAACGCCGCACCCTCTCTTAGGATTCGCGTAAAAATATCAACCGATTCCGCACAGTTACCGTTCTGTAAGTATCCTGAAATCAAAGAGTTCCACGAAACCACATCTCTCTCAGGCATTGAATCAAACATGTTCTGAGCAATACCCATGTTTCCAATCCCGGCATACCCGAAAACCATAGCGTTCCAAGAAATTGTGTCTCTTTGAGGCATTTCGTCGAAAACCTTGTGGGCATAATACATATTCGAACATTTGATGTACATTTGGATCAAACAATTTGTCACGAAGATAGTGGGTACAAACCTGGATGCAATCATGTGAGCATGTGCTTGTTTTCCTTGATCGAGGGTCTTTTGATGTGAACATTGTTGGTATATGTGGGAGAATGTTCTTTTGACAAAAGTGGTCAAGGGTTTTGAAACTTTTGGGTTGTGGAAGTTGTCAAATGTATGTGTTTGTGTAGAGTAATGTTTGGGGCAAAATGGGATGATTGTTTTGAAACAGGTACGGGTGTGAGAGATGACGAGTGACTTAAACATCTGAAGTCATTCTTTGGCGCAGTTTAGCCCCTTAGGCATTCCTCTGCGTATGCTATCGGTTGAGAGTAACTGGGCAATCTGTATAAACCAAATAATGACTTTGATTAAATAATAAAAACTATATCCGACTTTATAAACATATCAGTAGTGTTAGTATGTATACTCAAATGAACCAGTTGATGACTATTGTAAACGAAAAAGAAGCCATTGTAAATTACAACCAAACCAAACCAAACCACTACTAACGGTTGGCTTCGGTTTGGTTTCACGGTTTGAGCTTATCGAACCTTCATAGTGATAAATGCATAAAATACGATCAAAATATAGGATATTCTTCCAACAGCTAGAACTTAAAAGACTGACTCCGTACAAATTATACGTTAAGGCTTAAGCAATGCAATCTCATGTGTTGATACCTGCCCAACTAGTCAATACTCAATATCCACCCACACTACACTCACCCATGTAGCCCTAACATAAGTATGCGTCGTCATATGCATACTCTTTGCTGCAACTTATATGTTTCATGTTAGTTATTTTCTACATTGTTTGGTGGTCACTAACTTCCTTTCGGTTATTTTAATTGTAAGCCTATAAAAGGCATTGCAAATTTATAGTTAAAATTTATTGTCTTGTTCTTGTCTAAATTCTTGGGAGATTATCCATCTCGAACCAGTTTCTAGCACGCGTAAATTCCAACTAAAAATTCCAAGTAAAATATAAAAAGTAATATAACCTAAGGTGGTGTTTGTTTTTCTAATAAAGATCTGCGCAAGCTCTTCTATCTGCGCCGCACAGACATCCACTGTTTGTTTTTCCGAAGACGTTTCATTAAAAAACATATGTGCGAGCTCTTCTTGGTGCAGACTTGGCCCAGCCACTTCTAAGATATGCAGATGGTTAAACACCACCACCCACCATCACCGTCCACTGTCCACCACCCACCACCGTCCATCACCACCGCCAACGTCTACCACCAACGTCCACCACCACCACCGTCCACCACCGTCCGTACACCACCACCAGTTTATTCTAGAAGTCTACATACGTTAAAAAGACAAACAGTCTACATACGTTAAACAAACAGTCTGCATGGGTTTGGTCCACCTCGTCTTCTACAGATGTCACTTAAAAACAAACATCACCTAAATCTTACAGTCCGATTAACCTAAAAAAGTAACAAACCTGAACAGCATTGGGGAAAACAAATGATTATAAGGCGAACTAAAGAAGAAATTAACGGAACATGAGTAAAACTTGATAGAATAGCCATTGGAACAGAACCGAGCCCTAGAGGTCGAATTTGAGCTTAAAACCTCCTAAAACAAGTGAAATCAATGATAAATAAGGATGATAAGGTATAGGAAAATACAAAATCGTACCTGCAAATGCTTGGAATTGAAGGAAAATGGAGCGGGAACGATGGGATTGAAGCTGTGGTCTGGTGTGCGTCCCTGAATTGTTAACGAGTACTAGGTTATCAACTTGTGTCGCCCGTACTAGGTTTACTAGCTTATAACTCCGGTGACGACGATGACGACACACAGTTTGAGGTTAAAATTCGGTCCCCGGGGGGGATTCAAATAAACTTCAGCAATTATACAGCAAGCTCAACATTAGATGGTAGGATTAAGATGTGTGCAACATTTGAGGGGGATGGGAGGGTGAAGCTAGCAAAAGAGGTTGCACCCAGCGTTTGTGGTGCCATGAGCCAGGGGCACTTTGGGCTGGTGGTACAGTCACCATTGTTGCCGGTGAGGAAGAAGATGAGGCGGTGGACGGTGGCTTTTGGATGCTCGGTTGGTGCTGCAATTGCTCGCTGTGCTCTCTCAAGCTCCTGCACGCGATGAGTCAGTGCCTCCTGCTGGATCATGAAAGACCTGAGAATATCATCTGTAGAAGAACCCATGTGATAAGGATGAAAACTTTATGTTTTTTTAAAATATTTTATTTTTTTATAAAGTTTTATTTTATTAAATAATTAGTAATTTTTTTATTTTATCTTTTATAAAAAAATATTGATTTTTTTAAATAATTTGTAATTTTTAAAAAAAATCCATAAAAAGTATACCTTTTCACGGGCTTATTAACGTTTCATTTTTTTGCAGATTTACATGCTCGTAGCGCACAACGCAAACCACTGGTTGATTCTAAAAATAAACATGCGTTCGCTTAAAATAAATGCTTATTTTCCCTATAACTGTAACCTAAGTAATTGCGGAGATGCATTTTGCATACACATGAAAATACATCAAATTCTTTTAGAATTTGAATCTCCATTCGTATGGTTTTTGGGCCGTATATCGTACTGGCAGCACTCGGGGATAGATAGTGTAGAAGCCTTGGAGTATTGCGGGGATGTTGTGTGGCCTGAGAACGGAGGTCATATTGGGCGAAACTCAGGTGTTATCATATGTATGCTAGTGGAAAATCTAGTTTACAACCGTTCATTGACATGGAACGAAGTAAACATACAGGATGCTTGTGTCAGATATAGATGCTACATGGCTGATGAACTCTACGCAGGGCGCTACACGCCAACTAATTTTTGAAGGCTGGACGTACGCTTTGTAAAATATAATTCTTATATAAATTAGAAGTACTAATTACTATTGCGGTTACGAGAATTTGTTACATGATTTTCCTAATTAAAACATAAAAAAACTACGCTATTATTAAAATTCTGCTAGGTTATAAGATGAAAAAATGCCAACCGTTGAACTCTGGGTTTCTTTCTCTTTCCCTTTTTCAAAATTTATTACTAAAAAAAAATTTAGCGTCCATTAACAGTGTTAAAAGTTTATGGCTTTTATAATATATTTTATAGATCTAACAATGCACTATTGTTTTCTAAAGATATATACATGGATCATAGTGTGAAACAAAGTGAATAAAGCATAGAAAAAATACCTTTCATAATTCCGAGACCACCAATTCCAACAATGAGGGCTAGAAAATCTACGTTGATAATGCTTTTTACAAGTTTCCGAACTGAAAAAAAAGTGTGAACACGATGCAATAAAAAAAGTGTGTGAACATCGAAAAAACAACTTTAACACGATGCAATACAAATACAACTAGTATTAACGACCCCCGCGTTGCGGCGGGGACGAACGCCAATGCCACACTACTATCAGCGACCACCAACAATGAAGTTGCAGCGTGTTAATCCGAATAAATTAAAACAAAACGTAAAACATATAAAAAAATAACTAAGTCGGTCTAGGATCCGAGCGTTACGATCAACCTGTCAAACGGAAAAAATAAACGACGTAAAATCGATTAACCACACACGCACGTTGCGCCGTGTTAACTCACAAAGTTATTTATAGTATTTAAATGAAATACAAATTTTTCTTTAGTTGATACAACCCACTAAGAATTATGTGACAAATCATAATGCATAAATATGTTGCAAATTATATACCCCCATGTTGTGGTGGAGGCGTAAAACCGTGCTAAGTAGCTCCAATATTATATCACCGTGAACGACGATCAACACCAAAAAGGTTCGTGTAAAAAATGAAATAAAAAATGAAATATAAAACCAAACGAAAAGTAGACGATGAAACAATGTTGAACCAATCACTCTAAATGTAAAACATAGAAAACAATAACTAAGTTGTTCTAGAATCGCACGCTGTGACGGCTTTTTGTATAGGAAAACTACGCGTAAAAACATTGAATCATGCACGCACGTTGTAGCATGTTAACTCGCAAAATTAAATTTGACCAAAACATAATACAAAAAATTTTTATGGGTTAAAAGTGATTGTAACCAATCACTTTATATGTTTTGCATTTTAAAGATAAAAGAACAAAAATATAAGTACAACTCATCAAACTTATGGTACAACCCTTGATGCCAATATATGTTAAGTACAACCCATAAAACATGTAATACAACCCTTGATGCCAACATATGTTTCAAATTGATATTATATAAATATCAATATACAGCTTCCATTAATGAATGGGCAATGGTTGTTTATGTAGAGTGGAGCCAAAGCTAGATATGACTTATGAAGAGGGAGGAATGGTGCAAGTTAAATGAATATTACCTTTTATTATTTTATTTATTCCCTTGAAATTAAGTGTTAGCATTATTGACTTAAACTAATAATGAAATTAACCAAACAATCAAAAACACAAAAACCTAAATATTCATCTTAATCATTTTTTCATTAGTTAAAAAAAAAAAAAAAAAAAAAAAAAAAAAAAAAAAAAACTGTGAGAAGACAAACAAGAGTAAAAACATTTTAAGTGATTAAAAAACGGATGGAAACATAACTTTAACATTATCACTATAAGGATGTGATTTTCGAATTTCGATAACAATTAGTTTATTTTAAAGACAATTTGATAATCATTATGCATCACAGAGTCAATATTTTTTTTTCTTGAACAACAACAATCAAACTTTTATTCATCCAAGCTAAAAGGTTAAAAACGACATATAGCAAGATGCTAGATATCGCAACCCGCATTTAAGAATACAACCGAGAGAAACTACAAAATACATCAAGGATCACAGAGTCAATAAATAAACAGTTAATAATAACAAAACTAAGATTACACCACCAAATCATACAATATATTTTATAGCAACTGAACTGAAACAATAATTAAACAACGAAGAAGTTTAAGATAAATATATACCTGTAACAGACGATGGTATTTTAGCCCGGATCTAATATCCTTGCTGCTGCTGCCGTCTCAATCTGCCGTCTCAATCGGAGGGTTCTTTCTTTGTTGTTGTGCCCTAATGGCAATATTATTATTATATTTATATAGATATAGATAGGTGTTGGGTCATACTTTTTTGCTGGGCCGAATGATGGACCACAGTCTCCACTCACACAGGGCTTCAAAGATTCACTCCAGGGATAAATGGATAATCAATCATTTTGGGCTTCACCAAAATTTCTTTCCATAATTTATTTGAAGGCAAGTAAATATTTGAGGTGCACATTAATTAATCGTAACCGGTTATTGATTGAAACCGTAGCCGGTTAATAATCGATTGAGAAATAACCGGTTAGTGGTTATTTTTAACCGTATGTTAGTATACGGTTATTGATATTCAGTATGGGAACCGGTTAAAGTCATCATCATCATACTCAGTAAATCCCACCAATAGCAAAGCTAAGGTAGGGTCTGAGGAGGGTAAGATGTAGACAGTCTTACCTCTACCCCGTAAGAATAAAGAGGCTGCTTCCAGTGAGACTGTCGACCTCATAGTAGTTTTGCATCAAGTGTTGGACATAAGCTTCCAGTGAGACTCTCGACTTCATAGTAGTTTTGCATCAAGTGTTGGACATAAGGCACATAACACTTAGCAATCGGGACAAAAGCCGATTAGTGCATGTAACCCCTTTTCTTTCGGCTATCAACTCCACCACATGATGCATGATTAACCGTCCGCCGCTTTTAACATTATTTTCATGAAATTAATAAAATAACGTTAAAATTGGTGCAATTTCAATTTTGCCCCCGAGGGCCCACACATATATACATTATATGCGCATACCTCAACCTAGGCGTCCTTAACCGGTTAAAGTAAAAAAGTCAAATTAACCGGTTGACCGAACCTATTATTAAAATTAACTGGTTTGTGCACCTCTAAGTAAAATTGAGGGGAAAGGTTAAGAATAGAGGTGTTTAAAAAAACCGGTGAACAAACCAAAACTGAATATTAACTGGTACAGGAAAAACCGATATCGGTTATAGATTGCCCGTCGATTTGTAACCGATTTGTATATTCCAAATGAAAAAACCGGATAACCGGTCCAACTAAGCCCAAAAAATGCCCAGCTCTACATAATGTATTTTTACCGTTGGCAACCAAAAAGAACGATCATATGATCGTTATATAGCGGTTTGGCTCGGTTTGTAGTGGGTTTTTGACCCACACATGTATAAATAATACTTGGATGTATTGTTTTAGTCCCACTCTTTTCTAGCTAAAAACCCACTTACAAATTAAAAAACGCACAAATTGTAAATGTTTCAAATAGCAAGTTCGAGTGCTCATGGTTTGGTTGGTGTTGGTGCTGCTTCTAGTGAGTTGGTTGTGAAGAGGATCTTGAGCACGAATAGGGATCCAACTTTTTAGATGAATTTTGACTATGCGAGACGTCGAATGATAAATAAAATGCGCGGTGCAAAAATTGCGGGACGTTTCTTGCAGCCTCATCAAATTCTACTTTGAGAGCACATTTGGCGTCACATTGCAAGGCGTTGAAAAAGAATCCCGCTAGTGATCAAACGCAAATATCACGGGGTTTGGGTACTTGGAGTTTCGATCTGGAGGCGGTTCGTCAAAAGATGGCTCAATTTGTTATTCAAGAATTATGTCGTTTGATCACTTGGCAATCAACGTTTGACTAAGTTGATTCAAGAGAGACTTCAACCACGTTACACTCACGTACGTCGTTTGAGCCTTAGATGCGATTGTTTAAAAATGTGGGTAAAAGCTAAATAAAAAATGATTTTACGTTTTGAAAAATTAAATACCGGTGTTAATTTAACTACCGACGTGTGGTCAGCTCCATTTGGTTTACAGGATTCTTATATTTGTGTTACCACGCATTGGATTGATCCCAATCCGTGTAAAATGATGAAACGTACAATCGCGTTCGATTTATTTTGTTATCCACATATGGGGGAAATATATATTATGTTTTATAATGCGTCGATAACACGTCGAACAACACAACAATGGTGCAAATGAAAATAAATTGCTTTCTATTGCTTTTGATAACGTGTCGAACAACACAACCGCAGTGCAAATGTTAAAAATAAGATATAATCCGATTTGTAACGGAGATTTTATCATAGTCGATGTGTTACGCACATTTTGCCATGCCCATCGGTTGGTTGGAACTCTACATGAAAAATGTTTGATTGAGCGATTTTACAAAAAGAAATCTTAAAACCATTTCATGAAAGTCTTGCAACGGTCGGTTTGGTGGAACCATTTGACGAACTTGGTTAGAGTTGTATTGAAACGTTAACACATTTACTTGAAGTTTGTAAAACCGCCACAACGATTTTATCGGGAGTTTATTATCCCACGAGTAGTTTGGTACTTAAAACAACTATTTTTCATGTGTCGAAAAGTAAATGTTTTTGAATTTAAAGGTGACGTTTATGAAACAATGATTGTTCTAATGAAAGAAAAGTTAAGAAAATACTTTCAGAATTGCTACCGGTTTTTACATGTGCCGCCGCCTTGAACCCGTCTATAAATGTTCAAGGTGTTGTGTTGATGATTACAAAGATTTCTTTGGATTTTGATTTAAACGATGAAGACTCAATTTTACAAGAAATGCATTAAATCGTTTTGACAGTTTTTTAAACAATCGTTTTGGCGGCGAGCTCAAAAAGCTTGAGAAAAAATGCATAGTTGAATCTATATAATACGTTAAGAATGAAAATAGTAAATGTTCTTGAGGTGATTGGTGTGCTACGAAGTGGTTTAACTAAATTAACTAAATTAAACCCTAAACTAGACTCTCTAAGTTTTAAATTTATAAAACTAAGACTCTCTAAACCCTAAACCACATTACCGGCAAGTGTACCGATCGATGCAGTATAGCCTAAGGAAGTCCGAGTATCGAACCCAAGAGACTCTACTGAATTACGCTAACGACTCTATCTAGACTTAGACTGACACGAACTTAACTGTTTGTTTATTGAGTGGGGGGGTTTCTAAAAATCCTAAGAATGCAAATAACGAACTAGATTAGCTAAATAACTAACACGAACTCGAACGAAGACTTTGACCAGTGGTGAATGAAGACTACCTAGGCTAGACGCAAGCTAAACTCAGAATGGATCTCTATTCGATGATTTTGTGGTGTGGAACCGGGATCTTTGGATACTAAACCTATTAAGACACCACTAAGCCCCTCAAACACTCTCAAGGCGATTCTTGTGGCACTACCTAGGATGTTACGCTTACCGGTTTTCTAGATTTCTTTTCCGTCCTCTAGTTTCTTGAAAGTGCTTATATAAGACGCTCTACCTCTCAGCGCGAACGTCTAAAGCAACTACGGGTTTTAATCTTGGCTTAATAGACAATGGAATGTTAAGTCCTTATAACTAAACCGAGACCTATTAATATCCTCGAGCCTTTCAGCGACGAGTCTAGCAGAACACTTGATTTTATTTAATTGCCGATTATTACTTCTAAGGTTACTTACTCGATTTTCACCCTAAAGGATCAAAGATTTATTATGTGATATAGACACTCACCAAAACCTAAAACCCTAGCCCGACTCTATTCCGTGATAAAGACCGTCACCAAGAATCGAACGAAGCAATAAACAATAATAAAATAATCACAAGCATGCATATACACCAAGTTAAATTCCCGAAGCTTTTACAATACAAGAAAAATCCACAACCACGCCAAAAATCGAATAAAGATACAAACTTTATTTAGCTATTGTCATTAGCCTAGGTAGTTTATGAAATTTAGCCGGAAAACATGATCAAGAACATAATATCAATCAATAACAAATCTAAATTCATGAAACAATAAGAATCAAACGAAAAACGAAGAATCTAAGAGATAGAACCCGTAGACTTCACTTCCGAACGCTCCTGAATGTTACCCGACAATTCCTAGCGACCCGAATGCTTCCAAACCTTTAAATCAGGCTTCAATGGTGCAAAAGATCTCCAATTTTCATCTCCAAATCGTGTCCCTTTGGCTGTTGATGATCATCATGATTTATAATCCAAAAACCCTAAAAACCGTTGCTGTCCAGGTCAGTTTCGCGATCACAGCTGCCTCGCGGCCCGCCTGGAAAGGTGTTATAAGTTAAAGCGGGCCGCCTGACCCCTTCAGAACTGTATTTTCGCTTCGTTTCACTCCCGAACTCCTCGATTTCCGTTCCAGTCTTTCGCCTTTCCAGATTTAACTCGTATCTGCTCCTTTTGGCTGTAAAGACCTGGAAAACACAAAATATCAAAAGTATGTACATTCTAAGCTAAACACGGACAAAACCAACTATCTAACGACTAAAACCTGACGCGAATAAAGATTTATTTTACAATACATCAGTGATACCTCTAATAGTGAACTTGGGAGGAATAAATTAACCGATTTTTTAGCCACCATGCCACCCGACGAGTTTCACAACTTTGATATTTTGGCTTGGTTGAAATTACAAGAACCACATTATCTCGTATTAGCCGCCATGGCATGTGATCTACTAAGCTCGCAAGCTTCTACGGTAGCTTCGAAGTCGGTTTTTTCTCTTAGTGGCATCGTACTATCCATTCGATAAACATGACTCACATATTGAAGACGAAATTGCGGTGGAAGAACAAATACATGAAGTTGAAGTATTTCAATGCGGTGGAAGAACAAATACACAAAGTGGAAGTATTTCAACGACGGGCGCAACCACTATCCGATGATGAACTTGCGTACAATGAATCGGTACACTCAACTAGCCCCCAAGCGAGTAAACGACTAGCGAAAAAAATATATTGGATGAAGGTGAATAAACAACTAAATGACACGACTCGGTGACGAAACGACTAGACGATTTGTCTACGAAACGAAGAAACTACTACAAGACGGGCGCAACCACTATACGAGTAAACTACACGACGACGAAGTTGATTGAAGACTAGTTAAAAAAATTGCATTGGATTACTTTATGTGTTTTTAATTTAATTATGTAATGTTGGTTGAAAGAGTATTAAAATTTACAAAAAAATGCCAAATTTTATTTGGTTGATTTGTGTGTTTTATATTTATTTATTTTTTTTTATAATTTTTGTGCATTATTTAAAAAAAACCTGAAAACGGTTATTTTTAACCGATTTGCAGTTAACCGATTAGCCAATTAATAATAAATTATTCGGTTATAACAAGTTATACATTTAAGCCTTGATTAACTGGTTATTAACCGAAACCGATTTATTTAAAACCAACATAACTGGTTTCAGTTACAAAAAAACCAATATGTGCACCTGTACTTAAGAATGGTAAAAAAAACAGACATAAAGCCGCACTAGACCCAAAAAAACGGGGTTTTTTCAATCGAGCGAAGCGCAAAAGTACAGTTGAATGACAAGTCAATATAGAAAATTGTCGTCGTAGTTAAGATTGTGGTTGCTACTAACTGAAAATGAATATCAAGATATCAGAGAATAAACTAGAGGAAAGTTCCTCGTCACCCACAACCTAGATTGTAGATAATGAAATCCAAACAAAAAAAATTGATAATAATAATAAAGATAAGTAGAAGGAGTATACTTACAATTCTTTCATGTCCTGTAACCCTCCTTCCTTTAATGGCAAAAAGGCAGTGCTAGAGGCACACAAATGCTTAAGTGGAAAAGAATATGTCATGAATCTTAAGGACGACTAGTCCCCTACATGGTGGCAAAAGAAGAACAAATGTTGGATTGATTCATGTGGAGTCTACCATCATAAACCCGAATGCTTGTTAAAACTAGATCCTTTAAGAATTTCTCTAAAATTTTGGAAGCTGACATGAGTTAAAGCTTAATATCCAACCATGATAATGACTAATTAGGTGTACCATTGTCTAACCTAGGATTATGTAATTGTGTTAGGACTCTGAGATAGTACCGATCGTACTAGTAGTTGTTTAGCAACTGTTAAACAGGTGAGTTATCATGTTTGTTTTCTAAACTGTAATTGTATTAGTGATGTATTAGTGTCATATTATCTCGCTAAGTATGGGATTAAAGTCTTAAAACTCGTCTTATGTCATTAAGAGCTGAAACAGGAAGTTGTCCAACCATTACAGCCGACTTCAGTTGGTTGTAACCGGGTCATAACTTAACAAAAATTGGATGTTCTTGAGTCCAAAGTATAGTATTTCGAAATACACTTCTAATGGCACTGAAATCACAATTTTTACATGTCGTTTGATATTTTAAACAAATTATTCCGTTTCAGTGGTCAAAGCTGCATTTTTCTGCAGAATTTATGCATTGTGTTTTACGTCATGTCTCGGTGAATACTTGGAGTAAGGTCATGAAATTTATACAGTAGATGGTCTCAGGTATCTGTAAAAATCTTCAAGTTGAATCGGGTCAATTGGGTAAACGAGGATTTTTAAATGAACTTTTCCGTAAGATGCAGTTAGAAAGTGATGAATCTGGTCACTGCATAGTAAATGATTTTTCTAAATTTTTCGGTAAAGGGTAGGCCTCAAAATTTTAACACAAGGACAACCCCACCGAGGGGTACGTCACATAAAAAGAGCATAATTTTTGCAACATCATAAGTATGGTGAACGAGCTTACTAATGCAGTCTAATTTCAGTGAATTTGCTATGCATGATTAATAAACTTGTAAGAGTCGAAATTGTTATTTTAAGTGTCCGTATTTGGTTAGTGATAGTATAAATGATATATGACATGTCAGAGGTTATTTTATGAACATGTGCATGAAAACCACACAGTAAAATATCTTGTGACAACTTGTTTGCGTGCTATGATTCTAGATGAGTGTAGAACTTATGAACTTTGTATAAACACACTAATAACCCTATGGGTATCATAATAGGTTGTGGTTGACCACATCAACTTATAACGCATTTAACTCTTACCGAGCAAAACTAAGGTGAGTTCACAACTCTTTACTAAAAACATGCGTCCCTGGTTTGGGGCAACACACATATTTCCCTGGTTTGGGAAACACATATGGTACCCCTGGTTTGGGGCTACACGCGAGTTCCTTGTTGGAACCACTGAAACATAATATCCACTAGAGGTGGAGTAGTATACGTGGACTAAACGAAAAACTCTATCCTGAAAGCCCCTACACATTATACCGATTAACTTGCCGGGTTGGCAGACGGGATATTAGTTGATAGCGCTATTAGGTTTGACAAAACTCACACCGTGCTGGGAGCCGGGCGTGAACTATTGACCTTTCCTATTGTATCAATGCGGATAGACATTGATGGAGGGCATAAAAACTTACTACGTTAGTTTTCGGTATCTACACAGTTTAGTCATTTGATGAGGGTTAGCTACCCGAGTCATACTTATAACGCTTTTACATGTGAACTTACACTTACGCTCTTTGCTTAACTAAAAATGTGAACCCACCAACTTTATGTTGACACACTACTTCATGCTTTGCAGGTCTTTAGGTACAACATGGGAGCTTGCAGCATTTAGAGTGTCGTATCTGCAATAAACTTTTGGTATTAAATTTTATTAAACATTGTGGTTTTTAACTCATGTATGGGTATTTACGTTTAGCTTCCGCTATTGGTTTAAACTATGTTTTGGACATTTAAATATTAATCGGTAATCTTTTGATTGTGAGGGTTTTTAATAACTTACATATTTGTTCAACATGATTAGTGGCTTGATCCTGGTCAGTCGCATGCCTCGCTGTAAAACTCCACATGTGGATTTTGAGGGTGTGACAATTTCACTCCTTGTTCCCCGAAAACCTTCTCGTCGTGAAGAAGACAACCGGCGACCACCAATCTTTCTGGCCATCCAAACCTCTAATCATTGACAACATGAGATAATACGATGTGATTATCATCACTTTCCACATTATCAGTACGATATTGTGTCAATTTGGTTTTAAACATTTGACTTCATGATTCGTGTCTTAAATTAAATCTGAAATGTAGTTTGTTTTTCTTGGAATTCTAGTTGGTATAAGGGTCTAGGTAACCAGGCGGTACATCAGGATCTAGTACCGGGTCTTGATGAGGACGGGGAGGGGCTTTCGGGTTGAGCTCTGTTTCTGCCGTCGCCGGTGAAGACTTCCGGATATTTTGTTGTACATATATGATGCGTATCTATTAGGCTACGTATAATTGTTAAGATGTATTAGTTTGGCCTGGTTATTTTTGGGGTTTTTGTCGTGAATGATCAGTGCTAACTAGAACAGTTAAACTGGGTTACTTTGGGTTAATCATTTTTTAGGTATGTGGGATTAGTGATCAGGATAACCCATGTTAACTAGAACAATGCAGCATGACAAAACAATGTTGTATGACAGATGATATTTAACAATGATGAATGAGTGATCTTATTTAACTGTGCTTATTGTTGTTTTAATTAAATGATACTTATTGAATGGTATTTAGTTAGACAATTGAATGGCATTTAGATGTGAAACCTGTGTTTGAGCTTGAATTGGAAGGTTTGGTTAGATACCCCATGTATCATGTATTAGATGTTTGTGTTTAGATAACATGTGTTTTAACATGAATTGGATGTTTCTTTTATTTGACAGTTTCTGGTTCAACAAATTGGAATGAACAAGTATTTGATGTTCAACAAATTGTGCATTTAAATGAACACTGGTTTTTAGAGATTGGAATGAACATGTATTTGACAATAGATAACCTATGCATTTAACTGTAACTGACAAATTGATGTTCAAATATGTTTGACTAAACATGGGTCTTTTGATGTTTAAACATGTTTAACTATAACCTACAAGTGTTGAAACCATCCAAGTTCACCATCTTCAATATGGTTGAACTTGTGTTTTGGTAAAAGTGTGAACCATGGAAGCTTTGGCTCTCCAACCTTGTTTCACTACCTCACTTGTTTAAACTTTTAGTTAGATTCATACACTAAATCTTAAAACAATTTCCAACAAAGGGACAAGGCTACATCACGTTCCCAAACACTCTCTATGTTTGGGATGCACGCATCTAGCTTGCTCACTTGGTTGTTTTAAGACTTAGTAGTTCATGTATTTTTCATTTTAGTCTACATTCATAACCAATCGAAATCATCAACAAAGTTGATGATTTTGTGCTTTGCTGAAACATATATTGAGGTTAAATGGATGTTCACCATCCTACCTCCTTGCATGACCACATTCTTGGCTCATGTTACACCTCCTAAAATCCAAATCCAATCCATTATCAAATCTATAACTCACACACCTCTGTTTCTCTTTAGGGTAACTTGGTGTTCCAAACTCAAGAACTCTTCCAACTCATTTACGTGGAATCTCTACGCAAATCATGAGTATACATGACCCTCTTTCCATTTTCACACTTTTGGGTATAATATATATTCCGAATTAAAACTCACACAATTACACTTATGAAAATACATTATTCATACAAGCGAATCCGATATACATGCTTTATACGTTTATACTTTAGGAATACATGCATGCTAGAAGCCATTCTTGCACTATACTTTGTCATTAATTTCGTACGAGCCTACTTTAACATGTATAGCGCTATAGGAGTAGCACACCGCCCTTGTTAGGTCTATGTTAAGTAATACAATCAAACAACGGTCATGTCGTTGCAACGAAATGGTTACACTAGTGGAATTTTTGGGTTGAGAAGTATGTGATGCATGCTAGTTCATGATACGCCTAAGTATACGTTTTTGCCATGTGGATTTCGTTAAAACTCTTTTATACATATGCCAGTACACTAAACTTGTATGCTCACCAATACTTTTGTGTTGACATGTTACTTTAATATATATTGCAGGAGTTTGATGATGATGCGTTGAAAAGAAATCTAGTAGGAAGGACTAGAAACGCACTTAGTTTAAATTTATGTTTGTTGTTTAATTGTGATGTTCTAAATGTTATATTTTCCTTGAAACAATGTATTCTTCTTTATCATGAAATGAAAAAAATCATTATCTTAAATACTTATCACAATTAGCCGTTATGAAGTCTCTTACAATCTTGTTTTCGTCTCACTCTGATGTTTCCGTTATCGGTTGGGGTGCGTCACCACCAGCCACCCCTTTCCTCACCATTGCCTCCCACTTGCCACCCCCTTCCTGCCACCACTAGCCAGCCCCTTTCCCCCACCACTACCGCCCACTTGCCACCTTCTTCCTGCCACCACCACCACCACCGCCCACTTGCCACCCCCTTCCTGCCATCAACAACAACCCCCTTTTTGCTACCACCAACCACCACTAAAACCACGAAATCTAACAAACCATCTGACACCTTGCCACTAAATACGATAACCACCGCACAACTCCAACCTCCATCCACTTTCCGACAACCACCACTGCAACCAGCTACCCGCCGTCAAGCCTTAACCGTCATCATCCGACACGAGATTAGTACTTGATTGTTGTGGTTTGACTGAATCCTAACAGATCTGAAAAGGGAGATGGGGAATCAGGGATGGCAAAGGGTTGTTGCGATGGGTTTTTCTTATAGTGAATTTCTTACGAGTTTATAGATGACGAAGAAGGTGGATTTGATAGGATCTCGTGGTGGTTGTCGGATTGCTGTTATGATGGGTTCTTGCGATGGTTGTCGGAATTGGTTGCGGTGGGGGTTAGGTGGTCATCAGAGTTAGTGGTTTTGGTGGTGATTGCAGGAGGTGTTGATGATGGTGGCTGGTGGGGGCAAAAGTTAGAGAGAGAGAGAAAAGTTTTGTTTTGAGTAAATAGGATAAAGTGGTCAAAATACCCTTATGTAGGGTCCACTTGGTCATATTAATTCATGAAAACTAACTGAATTAGGGCTAAATGACATAACATGCAAGGGTTTGCAAACCAAGTACACTTTTTAAAGACAAAGGACACACTTTGCAATATAGTGTCAAAATAAAGGACGATTTTTGTAATTTACTTTAAAAAAAATCACCTACCACCTTTTTGAAATGAACTAGATATAAAAACCGTCGCTGCGTTGCGGCAAACTTATTTTGTTATTTAGTCCGTGTTTATATGTGTTTGAAATCACTACGAGCGCGTTGCACACGGAATCGCTGACAAGAATAAAAAGAAAATGTAGAAAAAAACACTAAAAACAACCGAAAGAAAATCAACTAAAAAAGTTGTATGGTAATGATGTTGTTCGGTAGAAGCCCGTAGTCAGAGATGAGCAAATAGTAATGGGTACCGGTACCGAATTTACTGAACCGAAAGATTCTAAGTACCAGTTCGGTGCTGACGTTTGGCGTTCCTAGTACCGGTTCGCTACCGGTTTTTACCTTCATATACCGATACCGTAATCGATATTTTCGGTACCAATACCGATTCGGTATCAGTTGGCACCGAGCTCATCCCTACCCCTGAAACTAAAAAAAAGTTGTACGATACCGTTGGTGTTCGTACGGTACCCGTGATCAGGGATGAGCAAATGGTACTGGGTAGCAGTACCAAATTTCTCGAACTAAAATATTATCAAACTCAATCCGGTAGTGGTACCGACTTTTGGCGTTTTATGTACCAGGCTGGTGCTGGTTTTTACCTTCATGTACCGATAACGAACCGGTATTTTCGATACAAGTACTGGTTTACACCAAGCTTATCAAACTTAAAAAGTAAAGGAGATAACAATTATTATAATATTAAGATAATAAAACTATAAAAAAAACTCTATATAATATTATATTGTATTTGTAGCTTGTTCATTTTCTTCACTTTTTAATATATAGGATCAACTAGTAATAATGCCCACGCGCGTTGCGGCGTGGGTTCATCGCAAATATCGAATGTATTAGTTCAAGCGTTATGTGATGTGTTAACCGTATGAAACGTGTATTGCGATTGAATTAAAACATAAAGTAAACCGAATTTATGTCGTACTATTATAATGCATTATATGTGACCCGACACATACATAGAAAACATCAGGGGTATAAAGAAAAAACAAACACATGTAATCAATATGGATTAATTAGAGTTTTTAAAAAATGAAGGAAAAAAAAAGAAATCACAATCTGACTTCACTCGATTGAGAACAAAATTTACGAAACGTACAAAAATAAGCATAAAAACGTATTATATTTGACCTAACTCGTTTTACAAAAATATTTACGTTGAAATGTAGACCAACTCGAATTTATACCGCATGTACATAATAATATGCACGTAAAATGTTTTATTTAACGAAAACGTATTATATTTGACCTGACTTGATTCATGTTAGAGTGTTTATGTCGAAATGTAGACCAACTTGAATTTATATCGAAACATATATAAAAATAGTTGTTTAGGGGGTTGTAAAATTGAGTAATAACGTAGGGGTTAAAACTACATTTTTCAAAAGTTAAGGATTTGTATGATCAGTGGGAAAACAAAAGGGTCCATTTTAGTAAAAGCTTAAAAAAGTAGGGACGCAGGTACATCGCAAACGTCGAATGAATTAGTCCAAGCATTATACAAAGTGTTAATCATATGAAAACACACATTTCGGCGTACCCGATTGAACTTAATGTAACCTATAGTTGCATTACGATTGGATCAAAACGTAAAGTAAATCGAGTTTATACCGTACAATCATAACGTATTATATGCAACCTGACTAACCCGAATTTATACTATAAAGTCAAAACGTATTATATGTTACCCGATTCGTATGTAGAAAACATACAAAATAAAGCACGAAAGCGTATACCAAATTTACGCCGAAACGTAAAAATGCAAAGTTTAAAAGTTGAAGGGTCGGTGTAAAGCATATGGGCAAAAAAATTAATTACGAAAGTATGGACCAAAAATGTAGGTCAAAAGAAAGATTCTATATGGCAAAATGTAAATTATAATAGTATATGTTAAAAATGAAAAGTTTCAAAGTGAAAGGGTGATAGTGGAAAATCACCCAAAGTTAAGGGGATGATAGTGGGAAAATCACCAAAGTAAAGGGTGATAGTGGAAATTCCCCAAAGTTAAGGGGATGATATATCAAATACTATCGTGCCTTTGCGCCAGAGGTTTTTTTCAACTTTTGGGTTTTGCACTGAAGTTTGTATTCTTTTATTTCCACCCTCAGCATATATCAGTTGCTTTTGGCTTCTTCATACGACTTTTGGTCACAGGTTGTAAAGAGAGAATCTAGACAGAGGAAGGGTGAGAGGTGGTTGGCACGGTGGACCACCGACGGAGGGAGGCGGCTTACACCGCTGAAGACGTCGCACACATCCGCCTCCAGCCAACCTCCATCTCCATGACCGCTTCCCCGTCGCTGGTTCCGACTTCCGACTACCAAACCCTCAGCCGTCTTCTCCAACCACACCGGGACCACTACGCACCACCGTTCGCCCTTGCCCTCGCCTTTGCCGCCGGTCTCCGACATCAGGTAGGCTTCTGGAATTGAATATGGTACCCTCAAAACCTCCGACCCCTTGCTTCTCTTCCACATTATTGCAGGTCATTGAATGCTGAAACTAAAGCATTCGTGCGTTTCCATCCCACCCAACGAAGCGTCACTCCCTCATGTTCATATAGAACCCCAGTCAAACGCAGATTAGGGTCTTTCTTGCTTGCGAATTGCTCCCGTTGCTTCAACAAACCCTAATTTTCAGATCTCATGGATTTCCACAGCCTTACCAGAACAGAGCTTCAACCTCTCTGCGAACTGAACAAGATCCCTGATAACATCACCAGTGTCGCCATGGCCGTTGCTCTCCAATCTCTCGATGTCGTAGGTTGTTTTGTTTTTCTTTTAATTTGATTTGTTGATTTGTATTCCTCATTGCAGCTAATTGGTTGATTTGTCTTTTTTATTGTAACTGGTCGGTTTCACTTTATTATTAAATTTATTCAGTAATTTTCAATTTGGTTAGACTAAAACTTGAATTGAATTACTTAGATTAACTGGTAAAACTGTGATTGAAATCCTCTAATTCAAAGGTATATTTGGTCTGGTATCATTTTGAGAATTGGAAGCCTAAAAGGGTAAATTAAACTGATCTGGTCAGAGAATAAATCTGATGCATTGCTATAAAGAAGGATCAATATATGCACAAAGGGACTTCTGGTATATTATATTAGTTTTGGAGTATCATGGATCTATAATATCTGCTAACATATTTATTATCTGCAGGACAATTAGTGGTAGCATCATTGCTGGATAGGGATGTTAAATTGCGATTATTACTCCGAAATGCGGAGAAAGCCACTACTCTATTTGGAGAACAAGAAGAGGACAAATTGCAGGTCTATTTTGCTCCTTTACGAAAGTAAACGAATTGTGACATTAGTAATTATCTTGACCCTTGTGAAACCGGTTCAGGATATAAAGTTTTTATTAAATAGTTATTTTGGTAGGTGGTTAAAGGTGACACTCGAAATTCAGAGGATCTCGACCCATCTATGTTTGAGGTTTGTTCTCTCCGTTGTTTGATGTAATATTATTTTTGTAAGTAAATTGGACAAAATATTTTGGGTCAACCAGACATCCAGGCCTAACCCATGCCAAAAATTACACTTTCTAACACATTCATTTGACCCGTTACTCAACCTGCCCGACCCGTCCATTTTGTCATCTCAAGTTATCAGTAATAACATTGAACATTTTGTTTATAGGGTGTAACTCATGTTATTTGCTCCTCGGGTACTACAACCTTTTCATCACGGCGATGGGATGGGGATAACACACCTAAAAGAGTAGGTAATTTGCATGTCCCACATGTGTGCATATATACAATTTGTACACACACATGTTTAAGCATATACTTTACCATCTTATTTAGTGCTAAATAAATTCCATCTTTCTGTTCGTTTATGGATTCTTATATCTGTTTTCGATGAATTTAGTATCATCGAACGCTTCAAATGTGTTCAATTTGTATGGTTTTTGAGGACCTGTGTTTGTATTGAGCTAGGGTTTTCGTTTTGTTTATTTTTTGGATTTAATTTGGTTATTTACTGGTTAATTTGTACTTATGATGTAAATGAAGAGGAAAGTGAAAGCAACTGGTGGCGATTCGTGACCAAGAAAGTGAAGAGACAAAGAGAGACATAAGGAGAGAAATCGAAAGAGAGAACCACGAGCAAGAGAGAAAGATTTCCATCATATAGGTTTGTGGGACAGTTCTTATGCAGTTATAGCACCCTACCAATGTATGCACTCGATACGCAGGTATAATTTTCAAACTAAAAGACTGCTCATCGTTGTGTATACGTTGTAATTTCATAATTAACGGATCATACGCTAGGGTTCCAGATTAACTTTTGGTTTAGCGTTTGATTTGACGTATTGATGTTGATTATTGATTTTTAATATGAAATTTGTTGCGTGTGTAGGAGTTATTGCTGACACATGTGTATTGTCTGTCTTTTAGATGTAATGAAAACGAGGTTTGAGGTTCATGGTCTTCCGCAGCTTAATGGTGGAACTATTAGAGGTAAGTTTAATACTGATACTAGGTACAAAATAGTTGTTATTTCTAACTCATAATAAAGAAGCAGCCTTACAGTAATGTTATTTTAATTTTATAAATGTGAAGTTTTTTAGAACTAAAAAACCTTATAATAAAAGGTTGATTACATATGTGTTCGCTGACATGCTTCTTGTGGTCTATTATTATTTCACTAATAAGGTATTATGTTGTGTGGCAGGGGTCCGTAAACCAGGCATCCTTGGAGAAGTTACAGTAAATTTGTCAACTCACTTGAGTTCTGAGACTTCGACTACTGTTGCGGAACCACTAAAAAACTGTAGTTATGGGACAATCTTACAGGTTACTCATTATAAGATGCTTTAAAATTCCTTTTGAAAAACTATAATTATTCTTCTAGATTCTTATGTGTCTTTTGATGACCGGTATTTCGCTTGAAGTTTCTGATTCGGATGTATGCTCAAATCACGTTAAAAAACCGCCCCGCAACGCGGGGGTTCAATTCTAGTTGTACTTTAAGATGTATCGAAATGTTGGTTTTTGTTTTAGTGGGTAACCATTTGTCCATTTGATTGTTAAAGGTGGAGGCATGGGTTCGACCCCCACTACTTCCATGTTGTTTCTTTTTTACCATAGGTCGGTTTATTAAGTTTTTCCACACCCCTATTACTTCCTTCTGTAACAGAGAGCTTTCAATTCAAATACTCACCTCTTGGATTACAGGTAAACTTTTAAACTCTATCTTATAATCATCAAAATTAGTGCTAATTGTTCCATCATTATACAGGCAATTTGATTTTGTGGATGGGTTTGTAAATCACCTAGGGTTTGAACTTGATTACTTGATTTGTTTCGATTTTATGTTCCAGCTTAGTGTATGAAGGTTTTTATGACATCCCAAGCTTAAGATTTTGTTAATTTTGCTGATTGATTAATACAACTTTTATGAGTATATCATTGTTGACTGACCTGTAATGATATCATTCTTATTTGTTAATGCAAACCAGTACTCATATATATAGGAAGACATCTCCAACTTCATTTTTTTAAAAATCATCTACTAATGCTAAGGTTTATGATTTTTCAGGATCAAGGATTTTCGGCAAATCCTATTCATTTTTGTGGGTATCTCTTTTTTTATAAAATTTTGGTAGTATAATAAGTAACTTTAATTTCTATTGCGGTCGCTGCTGCTACGGATATGGTTCATTTGGATGATATTGTCCTTTTGGTAATTGTCGTGTGCTTTTCACTATCGATTTCATATGTTAAATGCACATAAACTAACAACAATTCCTTACTAAACATGCGTAGCAGCGAGTTGAAAACATTTCCGCTCAACCCGTAGCAGCGCGCAGCAGCTACTCCAACTCGTTAACGTATAAAGAAGGTCCAGCGAAAGAAAAAGGGAAATGTGTTCGATGGCAATGGGGTTTTCAATAGCAGCAGCAGCAGCAACCACCACCAACAGTCGCTTTTTTACCCCTCCCCGTATCCGTCTCCGACGCACTACCCCCCTGATTCCCCTCTGCACACATCACCGCTGTCGTTATTTCACTGGAAACAGCTTCCACCCCGTGTGGCCTCCACCACCAATGTGGAAACCGAACACTTCGATGCACAGAGAGATTTTTGGTACGCTGTTACCCTGATCAAAGACCTGGACCTAAATATCCGAACCTCTTTTACCATAGCTCTCTACGGTCGCATCACCGTTATCCAGTTACTCAAAGAGACCGGCCAATGGATTGCTTTCAAGGAAAATTCTGTACACGTAAGTAGACACCCCGATATACGCTTTTTATTTAAGGTTTGCGTTAATTAATGTTTACTGATGAAGATTGGCATCTACAGTGTCCTTTTGGATGGCCGGTTCAGGGGTGCAGCCGGTGCTCGAGTGGATCATCAGATGGACGAGCTGCTCAATCGCCGAGTGCTTGTGCTACCAGGTTCCCGACAATGGAGTCTGAAGGTGTGCTGTATGTTCGGCAACGAGTGCGTTTCACCCAGCTTCCAAGGTAATCATTTATATCTTTTAAAATGCATTTATGATTTAGTGTTTGATTCATTGATATGCATCTATGTCATAATATACAAGGGCTTTAGAGATTGCGATCTTTAATTTTTTAGAATGTTTGAGATGACTAATCTTATTTAGATTACGTCACATTTATTCTAGATAAAATTACAGAAAACAACCTTTATGTTTGCCCCAAACTGCACTTTATACCTTTCACTATGAAATCGGCAAAAATCAACCTTTATGTTCATGTTTTGCTACAGGTTCAACCTTTAACACAAACATCGTTAAATTTTTCTGGTTAACTCCCCTCACATGCAATGCATGTGAGGGTATTATAGTCTTTTCTCATTGCCTTTTATTTAATATAGTTTTTTAATCAAGATAATTTAAACTCATGTACCATCATCCTCTTTGATCATCACAACAAACCACCAATAACCCACACTTGATCCAGCAATGTCGAATCCTCCAAAACCACCACTAATTCTACTGCTACTCATCCTCACCATCACACGCATCCCAGCGCGGCGGATCCCATCGTCTCTTATCTCCACTCGCTCCGATCACAATCCCTTTCCGGCATCGTCCACCTCAATAGGCATTGGAGATTTCTCTGGTTTAGCGGAATCCATCGCTGAATCTATCGATCTGAAAGCCGGCATTTCAATAGGAACAATCCACCATCCCCCTATTTGTTCGAAAACACAATTTGGGCTTATAATTAGGGGATTATTAATATGGCTTCCATTCATGACCAAAAGAATAATTACAAGTAATACTGTGTTTCACAATAAGCGGATCTGGATCTGTGGGACGATGTTTGTGTATTTTTTCAGTGTCTCTGGATATATGTTTATACTTATTCGGAGAATACCGTTGTTTGTTATGGATAAGAATGATTGGGGCAGAGGGTTTGTGTGTTGGATTTAAATCAAAGGCAATGAGATGGGTGATATTCGGTGGATTCTTGGTCGAATTTGACATAAAATTGATTGGTGATATCGTATCGGATGAAAAGAATGAAGCCATGACAGAAAGTACAGAGCAGAGTTCGATTGGAGAAGAAAGGTTTTCGCCAGAGAATAAAGGTCTTCGCCGGAAAAAGAACTGCCGTGTAGCTTCAACATCAAGTATGGATTTTGTTTAAGTTTTAGAAAACACTAGTGCATATACTTTGAAGTTCAAAACCAAAAGTTAGAATGTTTGAGTTTCTCTTTGTAAATTTTTGCCAATGATGCACACATTTAATAGTGGTTTTGTTTTGTTTTTTTTTTTTTTTATCTCAACATTGATGGATTCATGGCTGCTTCAAAGGCTGTTGAACTTCCTTTACTTTGATATGTTTACAGGTTCATTACAATCAAAACTAATGGTGTAAACGTGAATTTAATTTTTAGAGAGAGAGAGAAAGAGATGTAAGGGGTAAGTGATAATATTTTTTTAATATATATTAAAAGATTAACTGAAATGACATTAATACCCTCACATGCATTGCATGTGACATAACTTAACCAAAATATCTAACGGGGTTAGTGCTAAAGGTTATACTTGTAGCAAGACATGAACATAAAGGTTGGTTTTTGCCGATTTCATAGTGAAAGGTATAAAGTGTAGTTTGAGGCAAACATAAAGGTTGTTTTCTGCAATTTTGTCTTTATTCTATTTTTTTAAAATTTTGTAACAAAAAAAAAAAAAAAAGTTAGCTATGAAGCGGTTATTCTTTTTTATTTGAATTAATTGTTATATTAAATTTGTGTTTAATTACAGCGACAAACCGACAAGTGAAAATGATCATGTAAGCGACAAGCGACCGGCCAATGATCATGTAAGCTCTTCTTTTCTTTCTTCATTTAACCACCTTTTTTTCTTGCGTTCGCATAATACTCTCACTGAGAATCAAAATCACAAATGAGTTAGTTAATATCTCATCTCATGTGTTATTAATATTTTCTTGTTTTATGGTGGTTCTTTTTGTGTGAAAATTTGCCCTCTAATTTAAAATCAATTGTAAGAGCCATATCTAAACATATTTGACTTATTCAATCATTTTTCCTATTTTTCTTTCAATTTTTCATTGTAATTTGTAACTCATGTTCCCAACTCTTTGTTGTCTTCTGATTTGAAATCAACTGTAAGATCTAAACGTATTCGATTTCTTAGATCGTTCTTCCTTTTTCTGTTGTTTTAGTTTTTCATTGTCATTGGTTTGTTCGTGTAGAGAGAGGATTCACCGAATGAGAAATCTACAACACCTTGCTTCCCTTGTCGGACGTCTTCTGATCTGAAATCAACTGTAAGATCCAAGCATATTCTTCCCTTTTTCTGCTATTTCAAAATTTTATTGTAATTTGCTTGTTCGTGTAGAAAGAGGATTCAATGAATGAGAAACCAAGACCATTTGTGTCCCCCATTGTAAGCCATCTTAGTTTTGATTTTATGACTTCTGTTGGGTGTTCTATATTTTTATCCTATTAAAATTTTGTTTTATGACTTTGATGTCAGGTCAAAGGCGCTCTACAACTTTTTGTTGAAAACATAGACATCTTGGCAGAATTTCTGAAACAGGATTTGATTAATGAGAAACCAACATTTGAGTTCCCCGTTGTAAGCCATTTAAAATTTTAATTTTTACTTGATTTTGATTTTGTTTTTTATGTCAAATTTTAATTAATTGTATCCGCTTGTTCATTCAGAAAGAGGATCCTGTGAACGAGAAATCAACTATCGATGCTCCAAAACCTCTTGTAAGCCATTTCCGTTTTGATTTTATGACTTCTGTCGGTCGGTTTTTATTTATGCTATGCTTTATGACTTTGATATCAGGTGATAGGTGGTCTACAATTTCTATGTCTTGGTGCTCTACATTTGCTCTTTCGGAACAAAGAGATGATCATACCCTTGTTTCAGGAACTCTGCAAAAAGATGATCCATCTCTTTGCAGATTTTCTAAAAGAGTATTTTAAAAAAACAATAAAATCATGGAGTGAAAATATTTTATCAAAGTTAATTAAAAAGTACGTAGTGAAGCCAATCTTGGGGGCTTTATTTATTTTTGCTCTGGAAACAAGGTGCCATTTCACATTCCGGTCGCCGGAAGGCTCGACGATAGGCTGATTGCCGGGTTAGCGTTGAGGCCGCTTTGATTTTGAGCTTGACCTCCATTCTAACTCGCCTTCAGTCTTATCCATTCGCTTTTCGGGATCGGACTTTTCTTTCTTCGTCTCTTCTGTGTGTATCCTGTTTTGCTTCCTCGGGGCTCTTATCCGCCGGTTGGCTCGACGAAGGTGACGGCTCCTGGATAGAGTCTAACGTTCTGAGACTCAGTTATTCTGTGGTCAGTTTTTACCTCTCTTGCTATCCGGGTTGTCCAAAGCTTCCATTCGCTTGCCGGGAATAAGGAGTTCCATCCATGGAGGTTGAAGATGAGGGTTGGGAAGTGCAAAAAAACAAACGCAGAGGTAGAGGGGATCCTTCCGTCCCCTCGTCTGACGTTACCAAGCTGTTCGTAACTAATATCCCTCAAGGCTGCAGATCTTGGGATCTGGCCGATGCCTTTAGGGCGTTCGGAGAAATTTCAGGAGCTTTTATCGCGAAGAAGAAAGACAAGGATGGTAGATCTTTCGGCTTTGTAAGTTTTAAAGGAGTAAGGGACGTGGACAACCTCTTGGCCAGTATGTCGAACTTGAAGTTGGGTGGTAATAAGTTAATTATCAATGTTGCTCTTTTCGCGAGAGAAAATGAGGGTAGGAAGAGTGTTGGGAACGGGGGAGGTCGTAAACCGGCGGCCGAGGTTCCAGTAGTAGGTAAGTCGAAGGTTAGGAATAACAATCCAATCAAGCCAGGGGTCTCCTTTTTGGATATTCTTACTAACAATTCCCATTCAGTGGAAGAGGAGGATGTGGTTGATGTAGATCCTTCTGTCTTCTCCTTGGCTGATCTGAGTGGGAGAGCGGTAGTCGGAAGGGCTTTGGGTCTCAACGAGCGTAGTTCTCTCAAACCGTCTCTTGCTTCAGCTGGTTATGGAAAGGTCAATCTCCAGTACCTTGGAGGGCTCTCGGTTATTATCTCCTTCGATAGTGGTGATATCGTTAACGGTTTTCTTGAGAATAAGAAGGTTTGGTCTAAATGGTTTTCGAGTCTTAACCCTTGGCTGGGGCAGTCTGTGCCTTTCGAACGTCTAGCATGGATTAGTATTGTTGGTGTTCCTCCGCACCTTGTTTCCAGAGGTGTTTTTGATGCCATTGGCAGTAAGTACGGTAAAATTGTTCAACATTCTCAATTTTTGGAGTCGGACGGAGATCTCTCATATGATCGGCTGGGAATCCTATTAGGTTATGGTAATAGAATTAACGGAGCCCTTACTCTTAAATGGCAAGATAAAAGATTTAAAGTTTGGGTTATGGAAGAAAACGACCAATGGGTTCCGGAGTTCCTGGAAGAAGACGAGTTATCTGATGGGGTTTCGTCGGAGTTGGGGGGTAACATGGATGTCCCGGAGCGTGGAGCTCAGACGAACAACGAGAATGTTCCTTTGGAAGACGAAAAGTCTGATGACTTTTTCGAAACTGATTTTAATAGGAAAGAGAAAGGGGAATCTTCGATGCAAGGTGGTAAGGCTCAATCTTCCAGGAAAAAGTCGGCTAAGGTCCCACGTGGGATTAATGTTAGTAGTAGAGAAAAGAAAAAATCTACCTCGGGAGAATGTGGGCTTTCTTTCAAAGAAAATTGGGTCAACTTTGTAGCCCATAACTCTCCTAGGCCCAGGAAAAGGAGAAGAGGAGAGGACCTTTTTCAAATGGAGGAACAGACTGACCCTATCAATGTTGATCTTATTTCAGGCCCGGCTGATAAGGAGATAGAAAACGGTGGACCTCTAAATGTGGCGTTTAATCTTAACAACTCTCCAGAAACTTCTTTGAAGGACGATTCTGTTTTCCCCTCGGATGTTAACGGAGCGACAGAAGCTAGGGAAGATAACGAGGTCGTTCAGGAGTCTCCACAATTTCTAATCGACAAGGAGGTTCAGGATACTATCAGTTTCGGTAAACTAGTGGGAGTCAATTTGGATGGGCTAGCCGACAAAGTCAATGAAGTCATCAGAAGTGAAGGTATTAATGGGGTTCACAAATGAATACGATTTCTATCAATATAAGAGGTCTCGGAGTCGAAAAAAAGGCGAAGTGGATTAGGGATCTTAGAAGAGCAGAGAAGGTCCAGTTGTTAATGATTCAGGAGACAGGGAAATCGGGAATTTCGGATGCTGAAGTTTCCTCTTTTTGGGGTAATCGGAACCGGGAGAAAATGGAGGTTGATCCTTCCGGTAGATCTGGCGACCTTCTTAGTGTGTGGGAGAAAGGGATTTTTTCTCTTGTTTCGTCGATTTCAGACCCGAATTTCCTTCTCATCTCAGGTAACTTGAAAGGCAGTTCTGGTTTGTTTAATTTTGTTAATATCTATGCTCCCCAGACTCAGGTTGGTAAAAGAGAGTTATGGCAAAAAAATCCTCAGTCTTATGAGTTCTCGGTCCGGTCTTTGGTTTCTCGCCGGAGACTTTAATGTTGTTAGAAGTCCGGTTGAAAGGAAAAATTCCAAGTTCAAGCCTCAGTGTGCTAGAGAATTCAACGAATTTATTTTTGATGCTGGGCTCTGTGAATACGATTTGAAGGGGTCCAAATTTACTTATATGATGGAAGGGGTTAAGGGTAGGAAGTTCAGTAAAATTGATCGGGTGTTGGTTTGTAATAGCTTCCAAAACAATTGGCCGGAGGCTTGTGTTAGAGTTTTACCCCGAGGATTTTCGGATCATAGTCCTATCTTGGTTTCGATAAATAATCTAAATTTTGGCTCGAAGCCGTTCAGGTTTTATAGCTCTTGGTTGGAGAGGTCGGAGTTCGGGAAGGTAGTGGAGGACGCCTTGGCTGATTTTTGTTTTCCGGGGCCCCCTGATCAAAGACTTCTCAACAAATTTAAGATCCTAAGAGAGAAAATTAGGATCTGGAGAGATGATTTGAGATTGAAAGAAGGAGAGGAGGAAACTAAAGCTAAAGAGGATCGATGAGCTAGATATTATTATGGAAGTTAGAGATCTTACCGACGAAGAAGAATGGGTCAGGCTGGAATGTAAGAAAAAAATTCAGTTCTTAGACGACTTGAAGACTAAGGACATCAAACAAAGAGCCAAGACTCGATGGGCTATGGAAGGTGACGACAACACCGCTTATTTTCACGGCTTGGTTAATAAAAGGAAAACGGCTAACAGTATTCCTGGTCTTCTGGTTGATGGCGTTTGGGTTTCTAAGCCGTCTAGGGTTAAAAAAGTGGTTCATGATTTTTTTAGAGACAAATATAAAGAGGATATGCCGACTCGCCCCAAAATGGATTGCTCTTTCACAAATACCCTTTCCGAGAACGAGGCCAATTCTCTTATCGAGAAGTTTTCAAAAGAAGAAATTAAATCGGCCGTATTCGAATGTGGTAGTGACAAATCCCCAGGTCCAGACGGATTCAATATGAAGTTCATTAAAAGGTTTTGGAGCTTTTTTGAATCTGATTTTGTCGATATCTTTGATAGATTTTATGTCGAAGGCACTTTTTCAAGAGGGTGCTTGTCCTCGTTCATTACTATTATTCCCAAATCTATTGACCCGGTAGACTTAGGCGATTATCGGCCCATTACTCTCGTTGGAGTTTTAAACAAGGTTGTCTCTAAAGTGCTGGCCAACAGGCTTAAAAAGGTCATCGGGTCGGTCATTTCGGATACTCAAACGGCGTTTTTGAAGGATAGGATGATTTTGGACGGTCCGTTGATTCTGAACGAGGTCACCGCTTGGTTGAAGAAGGTTAAACATAAAGCTTTTATTTTTAAGATCGATTTTGCCAAAGCTTATAATAATGTTAATTGGGAGTTTGTGGTCTCGATTTTGTCTCAACTTGGTTTTCCGTCTCGTTGGAATCGGTGGATATTCGGGATCTTATCCTCCGCCCGGACACCGGTTCTTGTCAACGGGTCCCCTACGTTCGAGTTTAATTGTTTTAAGGGTATGAAACAAGGGGATCCTATCTCCCCCTTTTTATTCTTAATAGTTATGGAGGCGTTTTCAAGTATGATCCGTAAAGCGATCGATTTGGGAGCTTTGAAAGGGATTTCCCTTCCGAATAACGGCCCGACTCTTTCACATCTTTTGTACGCTGATGATTGTGTTTTCCTCGGAGAGTGGTCTGACAAAAATTTGGGAGGTGTGTTAAAAATTCTTAGGTGTTTTTACCTCTGTGCCGGTCTCAAGATTAATCTAAATAAATCTCAACTCTACGGTATTGGAGTTGATGTTTCAGAAGTTAACAGGGTGGCGGAGTCGTTTTCTTGCAAATATGGGCAGTTACCGTTTACGTATCTCGGAACCTTGGTTGGAGCAAAAATGTACAAAATTGATAGCTGGAAACCGGTGTTCGATATTTTCGAGTCCAGACTAGCGTTGTGGAAAGCCTCGGTTCTCTCCATTGGTGGTAGGTTGACTCTTATTAATTCCGTCCTTGAAAGTATTCCTAATTATTTTCTATCGCTTTTTAAAGCTCCTGTGGGAGTGGTTAAAGGGTTAGAAAAAATTATTAGGAAATTCCTTTGGGGAGGTAATAGTGAAGTGTGTAAGATTCCGTGGGTTGCCTGGAATCGCCTTTCGTTACCCACTGATATGGGAGGTATCGGTATTTCCAAATTGTCCGAAGTGAACATAGCTCTTCTCACCAAATGGGTTTGGAGGTTTAAATCGGATCTTAATGGGTTATGGAGGAAAGTGATCCTCTCTATTCACTCAAATAGGAACTGCTGGAGCTCTGTCCCTTTTAACAATAGTATTAAAGGTATATGGAAAAACATGGTTGCTTTGGTGGATAAAACGAAGGTCGGTTCGGTAAGTATCTCTCAAAATTTTGTTGGTAAGATCGGTGATGGGGCCTCGATTAACTTCTGGCTGGACCGGTGGGCTTGCGGCTCTTCCCTCAGGGACAGATTTCCCTCTTTATTCTCTCTCGAAACTGTTAAAAGATGTAGGGTGTCCGAGAGATTTAATGTTGAGTCTGACTCCTTCTCCGGTAAATGGTCTTGGTCAAGACCTCTCGCCCCCTGTCCAGAAACGGCTGAGCTTTTCTCGCTGGAAGCTTTGTTGTCCGGTATCTCTTTAAGCGACTCTCATGATTCCTGGGAATGGTCCGGAGGTAAGTACAGTGGGTTTTCGATTAAAGAAGTTAAGTCCTTTCTTAGAAGCGAAATCGATTACAGTGATAACTTTATTTTCAAATGGTCTAAGTGGGTGCCGAAAAAGTGTAATATCCTTCTTTGGAGAGCCGAGATGGGGAAAATTGCGACGTCCGACGCTCTGATTAAAAGGAACTGCTTTAATGGTGATCCTCTGTGCCCTTTGTGTGAAGACGATGAGGAGTCTGCTCCTCACCTGTTTTGTTCTTGCTTCATTGCTTCTAATATTTGGTGTTTGATTAGTGGATGGTGTAAGATAAACCCTATTTTTGCTTTTTCTATTCAAGACCTGCTTCAAGTTCACATCCATGCCGGTTTGGACAAAACAGCAAGTGAAGCTCTTCAAGGAATCATTATCGTCGGCTGTTGGTGCATTTGGTCGGCCAGGAACGAGAGAAGATTTAACAATAAGAGGAAATAAATTATAGATATTTTTCAAGACATAAAAGTTCTAGGTTTTCATTGGTATCACAATAGATCGAAAAATAGAGGTATTACTTGGAAAGATTGGTGTTCTTTTAAATTGATGTAATTGGTTTTTGTTTTGGGCTCCCCTCGATTGTGGGGCGCTTGTGAATAATAGTTAACTTTCAAAAAAAAACTACAACCAAGTAGTTGAGTTGGGTTGCATGCGGAAAGCTATTGTTCCCATTTTGATACTTAGAAATTAATTGAGTTATTATCTGTTTGTAAAACTTCCTAGAAGAAACGATTGGAGTTGTAATCTTCATTGCACAATTCAATAAAGCTCATTGATTGGTGTTTGTTTATTTTTGGACACAGTTTGTGTTTGTATTTGTATGAGTTGACGCAAACCCGTACGTTGCGGCAGGATGTTAACAATAAATGTATTTAGCATTACTATATCATATTTTTTTTTGAAAAATATACTTCATTAACACGCCTCCGACCCAAAAGGCCAAGCAAAACACAACCCCCGACCCAAACGGGCAAATGGCAAGCAAATTACAGCATATACAGCGGGTATTTACACCACTCCCCCCAACTAATATAATTATATGAAGCTCTATTTAATGGCAAGCAAATTACAGCATATACAACGGGTATTTACACCACTCCCCCCAACTAATATAATTATATGAAGCTCTATTTTTAACCCAACCGAAGCCTCTTGATTTAATCTCCCCTAGAATGTCTTGCGGGCTATGCTTTAACTGCTTGGATATCGACTCGTTTCTTCCTTTCCAAATACACCAACAAGTAGTGATCACAAGACCGTGAATAATCTTCTTCGCTTTCTTACCCAACTGAGAGAACTTGTGAATATTCATTATATCTTTGAAATCGAAAGCGAAAATAGGGGGAATACTGCACCAAGCGCTAAAACCCATCCAAACTATATTGATCACCGGGCAAGCAGTAAAAAGATAATCCGCCGTTTTCTCATATTCCTCACAGAATGGGCACGTAACAGACGTGATTTCCACATTCCTTCTCCTTAAATTTATTTTCGTAGCTAATCTGTCCATATTTCCTCTCAAAGTCCTGATGTTGCATTTTAAAGGAACCCACTTACACCACTCAAAACTAGGAAGATTGTTTTCACCTCTATCTTCTATCATCATCTTTTTTATCGACTTCACCAAGAACCATCCCGAATCATCTCCTGTCCACGACCACGAATCCTTATCATTGGTAAGATTGTATATTTATTTAATTCTTAATTCATTTATTTTGTTTTATCATAAAGGGGTAGTTTTGTCATTTCACAGCTACTTAACACCACAAACTAATGGTCATCCACTTCAGGAACTGTCCGAGTAACAATTAAGCAAACCACAGGGACCAAGAGTGTAATTTCAAAAGGTTGGGGACTAAAGGTGAAATTTTGCAAAGGCATTTTACTCAAATAGTTATGTATAGTGTAATATGATATAGGGGGAGGTTCATTTGAGAAGAAAATTAAATTGAGAAGAAAAAGAACAAAGGGTACAATTGTAAAACATTAAATAGTTTTTCTCTCATCTCATTTATTATTATTTTTTACTAATTAATTAGTCATTAAGACTATCATCCTCCACACTAAAATTTTTGCCTAAACACATCAAAATTTATCCTACACGTTTTTGAAATTTATCCTACACATACTGAAATTTATCCTACACAACTCGTAATTCATCCTACACACCTCATAATTTATCCTACACTTTAAATTATTTTTTTCTTCTTTGAAAAGATATATTTTTTTGAAAATAAGTTACAAATTTAATTTAGTTAGCTATTAAAAAAGAAGACTAACAATTAATGATCTATCTAATTTTACCAATATACCCTTACACCCATATTAAATACAAAAATTAAATGAAATAAAATGAAGCATTCTTATTGGTTGAAGTTTGTTCTTTTTTATTCTTACAAAAGATTTATTCTCATTTGAACCCTCCACATATGATATATAATATAGAGTAAATTACAAGTTTTGTCCTTTATGTTTACATCATATTGCAAACGCTGTCCTTTTGGCCAAAAGTTTACAGGCGGTGTCCTTAACCTTTCAAAATCTTGCACGTTTTGTCCTTTAACCCAAACCTGGTTAGAAATCTCAGTTAAAAACTGTCATGTGCAATGCACATGAGGGTAAAATAGTAATTTCTCTCTCAACCCTTTCAACCTTGTAATGAATATGCTATTAGCAAGATAATTCATAAATTACTTGGTTATGACAAAAATGCAATATTATATTTCAAAAATGCAATAGTCCACCAAAATCAACCAAATTCCTCTTCACATTGTAACCATCCACGGCAAATTTTGGTGCTAAAAGTCAATATACTTAAAGTTTTTTAATAAAGAATATGTATTTTTATATATAACGTGTCATGAAATAGTGAGTGAAGGTTTTTTTTATGAGTAAATTACAAATTTTGTCCTTTATGTTTACATCAAATTAAAGAGACTGTCCTTTAGCATAAAAGTTGACAAGTTTTATACTTAATGTTTCAAAATCTTGCACGTTATGTCCTTTAGCTCTAACTCAGTCAGATTTTTTGGTTAAGTATGATCATGTGCCTTGCACATGAGGGCATACTTGTCATTTCACCTTAGGGGTTATTTTGTTAACACTTATTATTGAGGGCCTATATCTACAAAACTGAAAAAAAAATATATATATAAATTCTCTCTTTCTCTCTAATATGAACCCACCACCACAACCTAATCTCTCTCAACCCACCACCACCCCACAACCTTCTCCCCCGCCACCCACCCCACCTCAGTCTTCACCGCCTCCACCCCCACCTACCAACCACCCCAACCCTACTGCACCAACCCAAGGTTTAAAAAAACGGAATCGAGTTTCCACTACTAGAAAATAGGTCTAATGCAACTTTTTAGAAGCAACCCTTTTCAAATGAGTTACATTTGTCTCTAATGCAACTTCATTGAACATAAAGGTTGCATTAGAAGATTTAATGCAACCTTGTTATTTAAAAGTTGCAATTTTTACTAAAAATTGCAACTTTTTTCTTAAAAGGTTGCATTGTGAAAATGTAAATGCAACTCTAATTTTAAAAGGTTGCATTGTTAGAAGTTAAATGAAACTCTTATTTTAAAGGTTGTATTGTTGGAAGTTAAATACATTTTGTATAGCAAATGAAAGATAAAAATTCAAAAAATAAAGTCGCTTCCAAAAGGATATTGAGCGTATATGATTTACATCAATCAAAAGTCATATACTAAAATACCGGCACCGATTCCGAAAATACTATTACCAAAACTGATGTCGGGTCGGTATTGGTTCGGTTTGTCACGCTACCAGTACTATACTGACAAATGTTATACAACTTACGATACCAAAAAATACTCAATACAACTCCTTTTCCAACAAATATATACTGATCGAAAGAAAAACTAAATACATCACAAACGCAAATTAGTTAAGAAAAATCAAACTAATATAAACAGTGAATTTAAAGCTTAAAAACACATTATTTCATACAATATACATTTTAATATATAATATTAATTCATACAATATACATTATATTATAATATATAATATATATAAGTATATATAATAATAAAAATAATAATAATAATAATAATAATAATAATAACAACGTTAACTTTAGCTTGCCCCCAAATTGATTTTATTACCTATAATCTTCCTATACTAATAAACGAAAATCTGTAAGTGCAGTTCCTGCCGGGTAACTGTGCTTTATCAGTTCTGGTCAAAGGTCAACAAAGTCAAAGCAAAGTCAAGGATTCGGAAGTTTTATCAGTTCCGAGTTTATGATGTTAAACTCGGAATACGTTGATTATCATTGTTGTCCGAATTATTTGTTCCCGGACAATATGTTTTGTCCGGGTTTAGTCCCTAGTCTATATATATGTGTTGTATAGGGTAGATTAGGGCAACCCTTGAGAAAGCTGGGTGCACCTCTCACAAGATCCCATCCATTCTCCATCAGTGTGTGAATTCTAGAGAGAGAGGGAGACTATGTGTTAGTGAGAGAAAGCTAGGTTTAGATTTTTGTGATCTAAACCAGCTTGTAGATGATGTATACTCCTTTGGTTTGTGTAATCTGTGATGACTGATTCAATAATAAAGGGTTCATCTTCTACATATTTCTATCTTGTTCATATTTTGTTCTTCATGTCTTGAATCAAGTGCAATGTTTGATGTTCGTCATCGATCCGGTGCTTTCACAGTGGTATCAGAGCGTGGTTACCGATTCGGAATGGTCTAACCGCCTTCCGAATCACCAGTGCTCTAGATTTGATGTTTGTTTCCGCCAAACATCTTGAAGACGTGAAGATTCGGCATAAAACTTGAAGAAAATGAAGCTGTTCGTCGGCTGTGATGGTTTTTCTTTTTGGTAGATCTAGGGTTTTGATCTGAAAAAGGCTCTGTCCGGATTTTTGTAAGTGTTATACCCGTCCGAGTTTCCTTTCAGTGTTTGTGCTTCAGGATTATTGATGAACTAGTGTGAAGTCACACTTGTGAGATATCCCTGAAGCAATTTCCTCTTGTTCGACTAAGAAGTCAGGGTTTCCTTCTTTAAGTGGTCAGGACTTTGTGGTCAGGGCTTTGGACATCAGGGTTTTTCCTTTTTAAGAGGTCAGAGTTTTCTTTCAGAGTTTAAAGTTAGGGTTTTTCTTCAGAGTTTCTTGGAGTCCAAGTTTAGGTGTCCAAGTTTAGGTGTCCAAGTTCGGAGTCCAAGTTTAGGTGTCCAAGTTTAAGTGAGTGAGTCCGAGTTTTAATTAAAAAAAAAAAACTTTATTTGGTCCGAGTTTCTTTAATATTATGACTAGGATCCGAGTTTGAGCTATTCAAAGTTTGTTAAGAGTTGATTGGTCTTTGACGGTTTATGAAGAAATAGGGGAGTAAAAATCCTATTTTCTTCATAAATCTAAAAGCTTGTGCGTAAAAGGCTCGTGTGTAATGGAATTTCGTCACGTGTGTTTGTGTTGTTAATCAAGTGTTGACGTGATGAAGTTGATTTCTCGGTTGACGACTAGTTAAAGATTGAGCTTTATTATGTTGCTGTTTGGAGTAGAGAAGATTAGTTCCTTGGTCCCTCTTTAGTAGAGAAGATTAGTTTCTTGGTCCCTCTTCCAAGACGGTTGCTAGTCAGTTCTCGAAATAATATGGTGCATCTTGTTAAGGGGAAGATCAGAGATGAAAGCCATCGGGGATTCAGTGGATTCATGAAGATAGGAGATTGATTCATGAAGATTCGTGACGAGATGAGATCATACATGAAGGGTTGCAGATTTTGATCATGATGGTGGATGTACTTTTACAAAGTTCAGTTTGTTATTAACTTATCGAACTGAGCTTCATGTCTTTGCGGAATTGGAAGTGTTCAAGGTCGGGCATTGGAAATCCAATGTTTCTTTCTGTTGCCGGTTAGGGTTGAAGATTATTGTATCGAGCGATATTCTTACATGTGGTTGTAGGTCGGTTCGCGTTAACTTGATTCGGGAATAGATTGAGGGGGAGGATCTACGGTGTTTGATGTTGGATTCTTCGGGTTTCTCAAAGAGGCCTTAAGTGATCGTCAGCAAGTCTTTTATTAGAAGAGTTGAAGATCGTTGTGCTCTGCCAGAAAGATCAAGTCTCAGCCAAAGTTGAAAGCAGCCATGATATCATCAGTCAAGGGGGAGTCTGTAAGTGCAGTATCCGGTGACTGAAGATATCAGTGTCAGACAGAACTGATAGCAACAGTTAAGGGGGAGTCTGTAAGTGCAGTTCCTGCCGGGTAACTGTGCTTTATCAGTTCTGGTCAAAGGTCAACAAAGTCAAAGCAAAGTCAAGGATTCGGAAGTTTTATCAGTTCCGAGTTTATGATGTTAAACTCGGAATACGTTGATTATCATTGTTGTCCGAATTATTTGTTCCCGGACAATATGTTTTGTCCGGGTTTAGTCCCTAGTCTATATATATGTGTTGTATAGGGTAGATTAGGGCAACCCTTGAGAAAGCTGGGTGCACCTCTCACAAGATCCCATCCATTCTCCATCAGTGTGTGAATTCTAGAGAGAGAGGGAGACTATGTGTTAGTGATAGAAAGCTAGGTTTAGATTTTTGTGATCTAAACCAGCTTGTAGATGATGTATACTCCTTTGGTTTGTGTAATCTGTGATGACTGATTCAATAATAAAGGGTTCATCTTCTACATATTTCTATCTTGTTCATATTTTGTTCTTCATGTCTTGAATCAAGTGCAATGTTTGATGTTCGTCATCGATCCGGTGCTTTCACAAAATCTTTTTTGGACACGTGTCACTCTCTGGTGTCTCCTCCCTTTTAATAATAGTATTACATATTAATTTTATACACAAAATATAATATAATATTAATTAATATAGTTAGAGATAAACGTCTAAATTCAAATTTAATTAACAATTATCTATAACAAATATAAATGTATCAAATAATATAATAAGTATAATACTATTTAATATAGTTAGAGATCAAACGTATAATTTCAAATTTAATTAATAGTAAATTACTTTTTGAGACCCTGTGTTTTAGTGGTTTTAACCACTTGAATCCAAAATCAAAAGGTTTAACACCTTGAGTCTCTAACCGCTCATTCACACCCTCTGTAAAAAATTCAAAAAAACCTTTTGTAAGGTTGAGTTCTCTAAGTTCTCACAACTCGTAGAAGTTTTCATTTTACCCTGACCATATATATTTGTTAAGATAAAATATATTATTTGGATATAAACAATAATTACTAATAAAGTATCAAATCACATGTACAAGTAGCGAAAATATAACTGTTCTTTTGTTTTACTAATTTATCTAAATAAGTCATTTCATTAATAAGGATTATATACAAGTTTATAATTTACATTTTTCGTCATTCAACCCGTGTAATACACGGGGTTATAAGCTAGTGTTTAATATATAAAAAGCGAAATATAAATTTTATTTTCCTCACATACCTAAAAAAATACCCCCAAATTCATTCAAGTTTTTTTGTGCTATTACCCGGTCACTACCAAATTACAAATCTCCAACTTCCCTCTCTCCCAAAATTTCCCTCCTATACCCTAAATCAATTTCCCTCTCTAGAATTGCTAATCCATTTTCCCTCTATGTAGATCTCCACCAAGGTTAATGGAGCACATAACTATCGCACCAATGGGAGTCACCACCACCGGCGTTCTCTCTCTATCTCCCTTTGTCCACTTCACCACCATCGCTGACTGTTGACCACCGTATGCTGCTGCAATCCGACGTCCCAGTGCCCTTGCCCCTTTACGATTTGCCAGCCTGGTCCAAATTTTGTAAGACTTTTCTCGTTTCTGCACATTTACTAGGATCATCATAAACCCTCTTAATTTTTAGTCGCGTTGATATTCTTATTGCTAATTTGAATGCCATGTTTGTTCCCAATTTTATGTTGTTTGTTGTTGTAATTTTGCTACCTTATATAACTTAAGTGATTTTATTGTATTGTGAAAGTTGTATGATTCACCTACCCTTTCATTCGAGTCCAACAATTTTTGTATGTTTATTATTGTCATAATTTTATACATAGAATGTATTTTCTGCAGATGTAAAAGAAACATAAGATGATGAGTGTATTGTGGGGTTACTATTAAAATTAATAATCTGTCTAGTATTCAGTTTCATTAGTTAGCATAGTGGCTTCTTTTTAATAACTTTCCTTAGAATGCAGGGAGTGGGGCGTTGGTTGGGGCGGGGTAAACCCCTTCAACGCCAGCTGCTCCATTCTGGGTTGGCATTGGTTGGGGCGGTGCTCCTTTGGCATGGGGGGGGGGGGGGGGGGGGGTTGACTTGGTTGGCTGGTTTTGGTTGGCTACTTTAATTAAAAAAAATTCACATGGCTGGCCAAGCCACACCACGCCCCTCATTTTTCACCATAAGCTTGTGGATCCCACCCTCGTCACGTGTCGAGCAATGCCCCCAACCCAAGCCCCTCCACTCCCCGCAGTCTTAAAGACTTTTGTATTCGGATTATCTATATTATGGTTTAAATATATGAATTGTCCATTAAATTAAAGGTTAAAGTCAAAACCAATATGTTTTTTTCATGACATCAACTCTTCATCGACATGCTATGTTTTTTATTTTCTCAAAGAAAATATGATGTTGATAAATCTTGGATTTTTGAATGACAACCATTATTTTAATCTTTGTACGTTAAGTGGTCAAGTTCCTTGTTTTGATTTACATCTGAAGTAATCATATTGATTTGCAACTGCAACTGTATGGAAATAGATTGCTTCATTCCCATTCTAAGTTTGTCTCTAAATATTCATATGTTCTATCTGATTAGGTAACATGATAAACTTGCCCCAGTTTTTGTCCTGTTTGTGTTTCTTGGTACATATTCTATTTTCTTGTTCTTGTACCGTATTATTAGATTAAATATAACGTGTGTGATCGGTGATTGGTCTGGCGACTATAGAATTGATTTATAAGGGGATAAACTGATGATTGTAAAAGATAAAATCTTTCTATGTTGTTTTTGTTTATGCTCTGATTAGGGGTGCAAACAAGCTGGCCCGAGTTGAGTCTGTGCTTGACTAGGCTTGAGCTCGAGCTCATTTAACTTATGGAACCTTGAAGCTTGAGCTTGGGTCGTTGGTAGTTTTTCAAGCTCGAGTTCGGCTAGGGCTCTGCTTGTTTATTATTTATAAATTAGTTATTATAATTATTATTTAATATATAATTTAGTTAATTTTTTTTCATAATTTTATAATAAACAATTATTATTGTTTAAATACATATTTTATATATAAATTATAAATATATAAACAGTAGGCTTGTTTAAGCTGACAAGCTTGGTTTTAAATTGCGTAATGCGCTCTGATGGAAGGAGCTTGTGGAGAAAGCACGATCTCAGCAGCTACAGCCCCATGTATACAACTCAGGTAACAACCAAGTTAAATTAGTAATTTGGATCTTGTTTCATTGCAAAAACTTGTGGACAAAATGGTATTGAATTATGTGGTTCTGGATGCAGGGACTTTCACTCTCTCCAACTTAGGAATGTTTGGAGTGAATCGCTTTGATGTTATTCTACCACCTGGGTAGGCATGTATTAACACAAGTTGCAAGCCTCTTCAACCATATTAAATAACTCTGTTAGTAAGCATTTTATTATTTTTCAATAAGTTAGCTCGCTTGGTCAAAACCTCAAGACAAGTACCTACTTATGGGATTCTTGGACATGTATTATTCTAGTTTCTTCTTCTAGGCAACATGTAAGTGGGAAATGTTTGTATATCTTGTGAACAATATATGCACATATTTTATTTTGATCGTTTTGGTTGGTGCAACATAGGTATTATTACTCAATGACATTAAGAGTAGAAATGAGGGTAAAAAGGAGGGATGCAGAGGTATGGATGTCCCACAAGATGCTTCCTGAAGATCTGCAGGAAGGTGTGACACTCTATGAACAAAAGAAAACAGGAAGTCAATGAAGAATCTCTTGTTCACAACTGCCCGAGGACTTATGGAAGGACATAAAGCTCAATGGACAATACAACCGGCAACCAAACTGCCAAATTGTTCATGTAAAATAACATCAGGCATATATAATAAGGATTAGGATCAAATACAAAGGATCCTAATTGTAAGAAGTGTAAGAAGGATTTATAGAGTGACAAGTGTCTAATAACCTAAAAAAACCCACTACACAAAAAAAACCACTAAAAAAAAAAAAAAAACTTAAACATCCACCACCACCAAAAACCGCCACCCCCACCCCCCACATCACCCACCCCCCCCAAAAAAAAAAAAAAAAAAAATTTTTTTTTTTTTTTTTTTTGCCGAGGGGGTGGGGGTTTAGGTTTTTTTTAGGTTTTTGGGGGGTGGGGGGGGGGGGGTTAGGTTTTTTGGGGGGTTTTTTGGTGAGGTATAGTTTTTTTTTTGTTTTTTTTGCGGGGGGGGGGGGGGGGGGGGGTGGGGTGGGGGTGGGTGTTTAGGTTTTTGGTGGTGATGTAGTGGGTTTAGTTTTAGGTTATTGGACACTTGTCACTCTATAAATCCTTCTTACACTTCTTACAATTAGAAGCCTTTGTAGAATAACTTGACCCTATATAATAATATTTCATACTGCTCCAAGTATAGAAAAAAACCCACAAATCAGTAGCATCACAAGGCTGTTTGGAAGGTTTTTTTTATCAAACCCAACAACCTATTCCTTATATTGCCTTTTTCCATTGTAATTGACCCCTTTATTTTTATTTTGATTACATTGTAATATTGAGTTTGGACATATGTTAACATATATAAGGGTATCTTTTGTATTTTTCTTAATATTGTATTGGTGTAATTGAGATAATAATATAAATTTTAGTACTTTAAACAATGATGATATGGAGTTGTATTTGATTGTAAAAAAAGGTTGCATTTGTTATAACCAAAATCTTTAAAAGCGTTGCATTTGATGTAAAAAAGGTTGCATTTGAGTGAAACAAAAGTTGCTTTTAGTGTCGCAAAGGTTGCATTTCGCGCATCAAAGGTTGCATTTAAAAGTAAAAAAGTTGCACTAGCTTGTAAAAAAGTTGCATTATAAAAAGGTTTCATTTGAATACTAAATGCAACCTTTTCAAAAAAAGTTGCATTATCTAACAAAAAAGTTGCATTAGGTCTAATGCAACTTCGCTTAACGCAGCTTTAGTTAAAAGGTTGCATTAGGCCTAATGTAACCTTTAAAAGGCCTAATGTAACACTTTACCAGAGTTGCATTAGCTTCATTTTCTTGTAGTGTTCGAGGCGTTTTCCCTTAGCCTTACTAGGCGTAAGCCTCGGTACGAACCGAGGCGTAAGCTCGAGACGGAATTAAAAAATATAATTAAAAATTATATATCTTATAAAAAATAAAATAATACTTCAAATTTCCAATGAATACCTTAAGAATTCATTAGGCTAAGTCAAAATTTTCTGATTTTTAGGAATAAGCCCAAGTTTTAAGAATGAGCCCAAGTTTTAAGAAAAGCCCACTTCTATAAATACTCACGCGGATGCGTATTTTACATCCAAAAACCTAATCTGCCATAAGAAACCCTAATAGTTACTACAACCGTCATCTCCATATGCCTTATTTCTTCTAAATCATCCATACCACACATCCATCTGCTGTGTTTCTTCTTCAGCACAACACCAGGTGTCACACCCCAACCGATGGCGGAAACATCAGGGCGCGACACTAAGCGAATCAGATTGCTCAAGAGACTCCATAACAACTATTTGTGACAATATTGATTTAATCAAAATTTCATAATAAAACTAAATTGTCATACAAACCAAACATGATCAAATTGTATCAAAGTATCATAAAAAATTTAACATGTTTCAAAATAGTGATTATCTAAGATGAGTTTCTAACGTCATCCTAGCTCGATTTCATGTTTCCTTTGCTTATCAACCTGCAACACGTATTAAAATAAAAATCAACAAAATGTTGGCGAGTATACAAGTTTAATACATAGCATAAATAGTTTAAAGTTTAACTGCTCATATCCACATGAATAACATATAACAAGTTTCAACATGCTAAGCTAACGTAATCAATATGTTAACCCAAGTTTCCAACGCGTTAATTTTGCCTGTCATAATAGAGTAGAGGGAGGTTAACATGTTTGACTCGACAATACCCCAAGTCTCAAGGGCGGTGCGTTACTCCTATAGTGCTATAATTGTCAAGGTAGGCTAAACACAAGATTCAAACGTTCACATAGCATAAAAGACTCACAAGTATCACAAGCATCATGTTTTCATGTTAAGATGGATAGAGTATGATCATAAACAAGTTTCAAGTGCCGTGTGTTTAAATATAGAATACATGTTGCATCCCAAAGTGTTTAAAACAAAAAGGGATCGAGTATACTCACAGTGGGTGCTTAGAACTCAAACACCGTTGGGTTGGATCGAAGGGAGCGCTGGATCAGCCTGCGTGCGGGAACAGAGCATAAGTCCTCTAGGTGCTGATCCGGTTGGGAACAGGGTGTCGAATGGTGCGATATGTGTTTAACAGATGATCCGTTCGGATGGTCATCCGGACGGATGGCCATCCGGGCGGATGGCCATTCGAACGGATGGCCATTCGAACAGCGTGTGGGTGTTTGTGAACTGATAAAGGTTTTCGATGTTTTGATCAAAGTGTCCTACAAAATAAACAACAAGTGTTATCATGGGCAGATCATCTGGACGAATGGTCATCCGATCGGATGGCCATTCGAACAAATGGTCAGTGTTTGACATTTCGTAACATTTTTCCAAGTAAAAGTTTTGTGTTAACGGAGACGGCGTGACGACGTGTCAAGCAACGGAAACGCACCAAAACCAGTTCATTCGTTCGGATGGGTATCACCCCTTTGGAACGATGAACTGTTTTAGGTGAAATTTCATGGTTGGCCCGTCAGTCGGTCCATTCCTCAGGTGGAGATCAGTCTTCAAGCCGACTCTTGACTAAGGAACGAGTCGAGAGTCTGCTCGAGTCCGATTCCATCCATATTTGATTAAAACATAAGATAAGTTAGAAAGAAGTTGTAAAAACATGAAAGTTCATCAGATCTGAGCCGGAAACATGTGAAATTCCTTTAGATCTGGTATAAAAATGTGAAAATCTTCTAGATCTTGTACAAAAATTGTGAAAATCCTTTAGATCTGGAACCAATCTTGGTTAAATGGTGCTCCACAACAGCTTGCATGAACAACCGAGTGGAAACCACCTTCAAGAGGTCTGAATCTGTTTTCGAGAAAAAGTTGAAGTGTTCGTGTGATTTTGATGAAATAGATGGTGTAGAAGTGATTAAAGATGAGGATTAGAGGAGAGTTGAGGTGAAAAGCTTACAATTTAGCCTTGAATCACGACTGAACTCCAACGACTGAGTCAGGCAGAGCCTTGACATCGTTACGGAGATTCTAGATCAATCGAGTAGGGTAACGTGGGTTATAATACTTACAACGAGGCAGAGCTTCGCTTTATAGGGGGCAAAATTCCCGAGAGTTTTGACTAACAGAAAGTGTGAGAGACAAAGAAATTCTGAACGGTTGCAAACTGAGGCCTAAGCCCCTATTTATAATGCTAATAAGACACTCTCCCGCGGCCCGCGAGAGAGAAGGCTTTAGCCTTCACGGCCCGCGACAAGGGTAGGCTAGGGCGTAGCTTGGGTGAGTCAACGTATCTAGACCTGCCACGAGCTAGGACACGTGGCTGCATTGTTTGCCGGGCAAGCAAGGGCCGTCGCGCCCCGCGAAGGCATTCCCTTCGTCTGTCGCGGGTCGCGAGTGACACCCAAAACTTGTTTTTCTTGATTTTTCTAAGTATAAGGGTATTTCGGGCTCGTTTCTCGCATACAGGGTATATTTAGGACATTTAGGGTCACGTTAAGGGTTCTAGGATGTAGTAGGAGGGTTGTTATAAAGACAAATGCAAAAATGGTATTTTATAATACATGTCATCAGATCCCCTTTCTCTCTCTCTAAATAAATGCACAATTATCATCAAGCTCATCATCATCACATAACATGTTCAAAGCCTCATCAAACAAAATATCAAAATTCCTCCTATCTGCTTCGTTCCGTTTGTCCGAACTGGAAGTGGAACACTGATGTGCATTTTGAAAACTCGTTTGACTCGCTCTAACATCCACCGATTTCTGCTTGTCCTTTTTCGCAAATGGAATAAGAACGATAAGCTCTCCATAGCTTAGTTTCCTAGCCTAAAACAACTAACACCAATAACCCACTCTGTCGGTGGCTGGAGATCATCTCCGCCACCGGTAACCACCACTGCCACCTGTGAATGCCACCATAACCACCTCAAAAGTTACGAATCTAAGAAACCGAAGTAACCAAACCCAGATCTACCACAGGAGTTTCATAGAGGCTTACCGGAGTTCGTGAGTTGCCAAAGTTAGTCGCCAGAGTCCGTTCATACTCTCACCATCACAAGATCTGCCATTGTCGTTGCTCGAACCACTATTGCCGTCAGGGAACGGTTGAGCCTCCATGTCGCTGCCACCACTCCAGCCACACCCGAGGTCACATCACAGCCAAAATAGTACCAAGTCTCCGCCTCTAACCACCGAAACTCCGTCGTTCATGGTGGTGGCCGACCATCCGTCTCTCCCTCTCTCTCTGCTACTCTCTATCATGTGACTTTCTCTCTAAAGATCTGCGTGCTATGTATGTGATTTAGGGAATAGGAGATGAGAGGTTAGGGTTTGATATGAATGAGGGGTTGGGTGAGTGTCACGACCCCCGACCCACCGTGGACGGAATCTGTAACACCCCAAAAATGTTTATTCCACTTAGGATAAAATGTAGAAGTAATATGGTACTTAAAGGTGGGTTTTTAGATTAAGATTTACAAGTTAATAAACTTTAAGGGGAAAACATGACAAATATCAAACTAGTAAGGTTAATTGTGACTAAACCACAAAACACACACACACTACGTGTGTGGAGCGACCTGGAGCAAAGGAAAACAAGGGTTCACCCTTGTTCTCACCAAATTCACCAAATTAACAAGGAAAAATCGATGTTTATCAGTTGCATGTGGTAAAATTTCGATCATTTACCCATACCCAATCAAGTGGTAAGTCGAATTTCTGGATTTGATGAATTGTAGAATTAGGGTTTCGACCCAATCATGAAATTGTGATATGATTTGTGTTGTTTAGATGTTAAGGATACTCCCTAGAGTAGAAATCATGCTTGATTTTGGTTAATTGAAAGAAAGCCTCTATAAACCCACTTTGTGAAATTTGTGTTATGAATATGAAGATTATAGGAATGATGGATATATGTAATTTGGCATGTAATTCAGCTTGTAGTACCGAATGCTAGATAAATTGATATAGATTAAAGGAATTGTAAGAATTAGATTGAGTAGTGATGACATATAGGATGAAATAGCAAATCATGCTTAAAATGCTTGTACACTATGCTTTATTAATGTAACGCACACTAGGTGTTTGATGAAATGCTTGAAAGAGTAATTATGTGTAAATTGAAATGTGATGGAATGAAAGTTAGGGTACTAAACGAATGAATGAATATGTTGATCTAGGTGTGAAGGAAGAAGGTTCGAATTCTAAGAAATCGGAAGGATCACAAGACCGAGGTATGTTTCGTTGCATACAAAAATCTTACTTATAATTTTGTTATAACATCATAATTAATTATTGTCAAAATGTTATGGTGATTAGTAAGTATTAGCAAATCCCTTGCGGATTTGGTTGTTATGAGAGTTATAATAAGTTATGCAAGTCGACCGGTTCTAGTGAACAAGTCGATCAAGAATAAGCTTCCATCCGTTTGAACGGGTGGTATCGAATGCTATGATAAATGCTAGAAGCTTAATCCGTTATACGGATAGAAAGAAGAATTTATGTTGAAAGCAATCAACCCGATTAAACGGGTTGGATATGTATGCTTAACTCTCATCGAGAGTGTTTATGCCAAACCCAAGTATTTGGGTAGTCGAATGCGTAAGAAAGATGAAGGTTCATATATGGATGGAAGTAAAACGAAGGAGTTATAGTCTAACAAGTATGATGACTAACTTTTAAAACCTTGTTGTTGAATGTAGGTAAAGCCTCACTTTAGGCGATCTGGAGATTTGAGCGAGCACTTGTCCATGTCTTGATATACCGAACGCTTCCGCTAGCTTATTCGCATCTTTTGGTCCATGACTTGTTGTTTTGTCTAACTTAGTTAGTAGTCGTACATGTGTAAAACTTGTTGTCTTTGTTTTTAGTAGTTTATATCAACGGTTCGTAGAATGTTACTTAGTAAATCAAGTTAAAAACAGGGGGCATGTTCGCGTTTCGAACGGGTCATGCCCAATTTTTTGAAAAATCTTTGTTATGTACAAATTTAGTATTTTTGATGTCTATTAAATTATGATAAGCTTGTTATTTTATTGATATGAATAAGCGGACCTAACAAGTTGGTATCAGAGCCAAGGTTTGAGGGATTCGAGCGGTAAACGCGATGCTTGAACTCAAACCAATGGCTCGTTCGAAGAAGTGCTCGCTCCAAGATCGCCCATGAGGTAACCTTTAAATTATAAATAGATTGCAAGAGTGTTTATGATATGTATGATGAAAATAATGAATAAGATATGTGGGAAGGTTAAATGAGAAGTTCAGGTGCCATAGAGCCTAAACGGAATGGGAAGAATCGAAGGAGAACGCTTAAAATGGATCTGCAGCGTTCTGTTAAACGAAAGCCCGTCGCCGACGGGTTAGTCCCCCGTCGCCGACGGCCTGCTCTGGTCCGACGCCTAAACTTACTGTCGACGGGAAAAACTGTCCGACGGCCACTATTAAGAGCCCGTCGCCGACGGGCATACTAGCCGTCGCCGACGGCTTACGTAAAGATCAACTTGCTGAATTTTTTTGTTTTCACATCTTGTGTTTCCGGGTTGTCCGAAAACTTATTTCATGATTATATGAAGGCCGTAAAAGGGTTAATAGGTGTATGTAATATCAGTTAGTGATTACAACAAGGATAAATTTGTAAGAATCAAAAGTGATGAACCGAGTGACACAATATGGATTAAGTAAATGCTGATTAAAGAATAATGATATACTAAAAGTTGTGATTTGTGTTAAATGAAAGCATGATATTGTGTAGATGGCTGATGCAAGAAATGCTAATGATGACGACGATACTGCTCGTCAAGAAGCAATGTACAATAAAGTCACGGAAGTGGCAGAAGGGGTTATGCAAGCTAATCTTCCACGATTAGCTCAAGAAGTAGAAAGCCGGGTGTTGGGAGTTGTGGATGCCATGATGACTAGTAAGATTGAAGAACTGAAAGAATGGATAGAGGGATCTAAAAACAAAAGCAAAGAACGACGGTGCACGTATAAAGACTTTATGGCGTGCAATCCCGCAACGTACGATGGTAAAATCGACCCGATCGCATGCCAAAGATGGGTGTCAAATATAGAAGCAGTATTTATCCGAAGTCGTTGTGATAACGAAGATAAGGTGATGTTCGCTACTGGCCAACTCACTCTTCAAGCGAAGGATTGGTGGGACGCACACAGTAAAGAAATAGGGGAGGATAGACTCCAAGTGATGACTTGGCAAGAATTTAAGGAACCCTTTATGAGATACCATTGCCCTCAGTCGGCTATTGATAAGATCCAGGAGGATTTCTTGCGCCTCCGACAGAAAAATGAGTCGATAAATGAAACATCAAATACTTTCATGGATAAAATGAAGTTCTGTGGGGATTTTGTGAAGACTGAAAGGATGAAGATCAATCGCTTTTATGGGGTTTTAAAAGCGGAATTTAGGGAGTTCATTACTCCCTCGAAATGTGAGACCCTAGATGAGCTCATCAATCTGGCACGGGATAGAGAAATCGAAATTAAGAGGCAAGAAGAACGTGGGGAAAAGAGATCAAGCGAGAAAGGTGCAAGTTCGAGTCCATCCAAAAAGGGGAGGTATCAAGAGCAAGGAAGGAAAGATAAGTCGAAAGGTGGTATCACTCCTTGTAAGACTTGTGGAAAGCTTCATACTGGGGAGTGTCTGTTAGGCAAGAAGGGGTGCTACAAGTGTGGTAAGGAAGGACATTCGTCTTTTCAATGTCCAAATAACTCGAAGACTTGTTTCAACTGTTTTGAAAAGGGACATGTGAAATCGGAGTGTCCAAAACTCCAACAAGGATCAAAGAAGGAGGGAAAGAACGAAGAAAGCTCTAAAGCGAAAGGGAGGATGTTTCAAATCACCTCCGAAGAAGCTAAGTCTCATCCGAATGTGGTTTCAGGTATCTTTTTACTAAACTCCATACCGGTTTATGTTTTGTTTGATACCGGGGCCACTATGTCGTTTATTTCAAATGAAATCATACAACATCCTTCATTTAAGATTGAACGAATGCCGATGCCTTTAGAAGTAGAAATAGCTGATAGTAAGATTTATATGTTACACGAGATTTGTAAAAATTGCAAGTTTACTATAGAAGATGAAGAATTCGATATTGACCTCATACCTATGGTTCTGGGGGAATTCAAAATGATAGTGGGTATGGATTGGATGACCCGACACCAAGCGGGGATTAATTGTGAAACTAAAACAGTACACGTCCGGTCCCCAAGTGGAAAACAAATAACTATACAAGGCGAAAGAAGGATGGAAGCGAAACTTTGTACCCTCGTTCAAGCCGCTAAGTATACACTTAACGGGGGTAGGGCATATCTAGCTTACGTGATAGATGTTCAACAAGGTTTCCCGAAGCTTGAAGACGTTGAGATAGTGAATGAATTTCCGGATGTATTTCCAGAGGAATTACCGGGGCTTCCCCCCGAAAGAGAAATAGAGTTTCGCATTGAATTGAATCCGGTTGCGAAGCCGGTTGCTAAGGCTCCTTATAGATTGGCTCCCACCGAGATGCGGGAGCTAATGACACAATTACAAGACTTGTTAGACAAGGGCTTTATACGTCCGAGTGTGTCGCCTTGGGGAGCGTCTGTCTTATTTGTTAAGAAGAAAGACGGGTCAATGCGCATGTGCATCGACTACAGAGAATTAAACAAGCTAACCATCAAGAACCGCTACCCTTTACCAAGAATTGACGATCTTTTTGATCAATTGCAAGGGGCAAGTTGGTTCTCCAAGATAGATTTGCGTTCGGGGTACCATCAAGTTAGAGTACGGGAAGAAGATATTCCGAAAACCGCGTTCAGAACCCGTTATGGGCATTATGAATTTTTAGTCATGTCCTTCGGATTGACGAATGCGCCGGCTGTGTTTATGGATCTTATGAACCGGGTATGTCGACCCATGTTAGATAAATCGGTGATCGTGTTCATTGATGATATTCTAGTCTACTCGCGAAGCAAGGCCGAACATGCAAGACACTTGCGTGAAGTACTTGAAGTTCTCCGTAAAGAGAAACTTTACGCAAAATTTTCAAAATGCGCCTTTTGGCTCAGAGAGGTGCAGTTTCTGGGTCATGTGATCAATTCGGAGGGTGTCTTAGTAGATCCATCAAAGATCGATGCTGTAATGAAATGGGTTCCTCCGAAGAACCCGACTGAAATAAGAAGTTTTCTAGGCCTTGCGGGATATTACAGAAGGTTCATACAGGTTTTTTCGAAGATAGCTTTGCCCTTAACAAAGCTGACGAGGAAGAAAGAGAAGTTTGTGTGGGGTAAAGAACAGGAGGAAGCCTTTCGAGTATTAAAAGAGAAGTTATCATGTCCACCGGTCTTGACGTTACCGGATGGGACTGAAGACCTGGTGGTCTATTCAGACGCGTCACACCAGGGTTTAGGTTGCGTATTGATGCAAAGGGGAAGGGTTATCGCTTATGCTTCACGACAATTGAAATTGCATGAGGTAAACTACCCAACACACGATTTGGAATTGGCAGCGGTAGTATTTGCCTTAAAAATTTGGAGGCATTATTTATATGGCGTGAAGTGCACAATTTATTCGGATCACAAAAGCCTTAAATATTTCTTTGAGCAGAAAGACTTGAATATGAGGCAACGGAGGTGGTTAGAACTTATCAAAGATTACGATTGTGATATCCTTTATCACCCAGGAAAAGCGAATGTAGTAGCCGACGCGTTAAGCCGAAAGGAATATCCGTCTCCCATTCGAGTAAAATCCATGAAGATGATAGTTACGCCAAGATTACTCGAGACGATACGTGATTCCCAAATAAAATCGCTCGCAGCGGAAGATGTAAAGAAAGAAAGATTGAAAGGTGTAACCGATAAGCTAGAAGAAAATTCGATCGGACTCAAAACGAGATTCGGCCGAATTTGGATACCTCGTTTCTGCGAAGTCAAGACTGTGTTGCTTGAAGAAGCTCATAAGTCACGATATTCGGTTCACCCCGGGGCTACAAAGATGTATCAGGATTTGAAGACCAATTATTGGTGGCCGGGCATGAAACGTGATATCGTTAAGTATGTCACGAAATGCTTAACATGTTCCCAAGTGAAAGCAGAGCATCAAAAACCATATGGGGAGTTGCAACCTTTAGAGATCCCGGTATGGAAGTGGGAGGAACTAACAATGGATTTGGTAACCAAGCTACCTAGAACGAAAAAGGGGCACGATACAATTTGGGTAATCGTAGATCGGCTTACGAAAAGCGCTCATTTTCTACCTATCAAAGAGGCTTACTCCTCTGAGGTAATGGCAGAAATATATATGAATGAGATCATATCTCGACACGGGGTGCCTGTGTCAATCGTCTCGGACCGGGACACCAGATTTACCTCCCGTTACTGGCAAAAGTTTCACGAGAGTGTGGGCACGAGGTTACACATAAGCACCGCCTACCACCCTCAGACTGACGGCCAGTCAGAAAGAACCATTCAAACACTTATCGATATGCTGAGAGCGTGCGCATTAGACTTTGGGGGAAGCTGGGCTGACCATCTACCCCTAGTGGAATTCTCTTATAATAATAGTTACCATAGTGGCATTAAAATGGCTCCTTATGAACTCCTGTACGGAAGAAAATGTAGAACTCCCGTATGTTGGGGTGAAGTGGGGCAAAGAGAGCTTGCGCCAAGTGATCTAATAGCAGTAACAAATGAAAAGATAAAATTGGTAAGAGCTCGACTGAAAGCGGCCCAGGATCGGCAAAAAGCTTACGCAAGCAAGAAAAGGCGACCTATTGAATTTCAAGTCGGAGATTTCGTTCTATTGAAAGTGTCCCCATGGAAGGGTATAATCCGTTTCCGCAAGCGGGGCAAATTAGGTCCTCGATATATTGGACCGTTCAAAGTCTTGGCTCGAGTTGGAAGGGTCGCATATCGATTAGAATTACCGCCTACTCTAGACGGGATTCATAATACCTTCCACGTGTCGCAGTTGAGAAAGTGTCTTGCGGACGAAACAACATTAGTACCACTCGATGACATCGAGTTGAAAGAGGGGTTGAATTATGTCGAAAGACCCATAGCCATTAAAGATGTCAAGGTGAAGAATCTCCGCAACAAAGCTGTTAGACAAGTGTTGGTTCAATGGCAACACAGAAAGGGGTCAGAACTTACATGGGAAGCAGAAGACGAAATGAGGAAGCACTATCCGTTTCTCTTTGGTATGACATTAATTGATTTATTATATGTTTAGGTTTCGGGGACGAAACCTCTTTTAAGGGGGGTGGACTTGTAACACCCCAAAAATGTTTATTCCACTTAGGATAAAATGTAGAAGTAATATGGTACTTAAAGGTGGGTTTTTAGATTAAGATTTACAAGTTAATAAACTTTAAGGGGAAAACATGACAAATATCAAACTAGTAAGGTTAATTGTGACTAAACCACAAAACACACACACACTACGTGTGTGGAGCGACCTGGAGCAAAGGAAAACAAGGGTTCACCCTTGTTCTCACCAAATTCACCAAATTAACAAGGAAAAATCGATGTTTATCAGTTGCATGTGGTAAAATTTCGATCATTTACCCATACCCAATCAAGTGGTAAGTCGAATTTCTGGATTTGATGAATTGTAGAATTAGGGTTTCGACCCAATCATGAAATTGTGATATGATTTGTGTTGTTTAGATGTTAAGGATACTCCCTAGAGTAGAAATCATGCTTGATTTTGGTTAATTGAAAGAAAGCCTCTATAAACCCACTTTGTGAAATTTGTGTTATGAATATGAAGATTATAGGAATGATGAATATATGTAATTTGGCATGTAATTCAGCTTGTAGTACCCGAATGCTAGATAAATTGATATAGATTAAAGGAATTGTAAGAATTAGATTGAGTAGTGATGACATATAGGATGAAATAGCAAATCATGCTTAAAATGCTTGTACACTATGCTTTATTAATGTAACGCACACTAGGTGTTTGATGAAATGCTTGAAAGAGTAATTATGTGTAAATTGAAATGTGATGGAATGAAAGTTAGGGTACTAAACGAATGAATGAATATGTTGATCTAGGTGTGAAGGAAGAAGGTTCGAATTCTAAGAAATCGGAAGGATCACAAGACCGAGGTATGTTTCGTTGCATACAAAAATCTTACTTATAATTTTGTTATAACATCATAATTAATTATTGTCAAAATGTTATGGTGATTAGTAAGTATTAGCAAATCCCTTGCGGATTTGGTTGTTATGAGAGTTATAATAAGTTATGCAAGTCGACCGGTTCTAGTGAACAAGTCGATCAAGAATAAGCTTCCATCCGTTTGAACGGGTGGTATCGAATGCTATGATAAATGCTAGAAGCTTAATCCGTTATACGGATAGAAAGAAGAATTTATGTTGAAAGCAATCAACCCGATTAAACGGGTTGGATATGTATGCTTAACTCTCATCGAGAGTGTTTATGCCAAACCCAAGTATTTGGGTAGTCGAATGCGTAAGAAAGATGAAGGTTCATATATGGATGGAAGTAAAACGAAGGAGTTATAGTCTAACAAGTATGATGACTAACTTTTAAAACCTTGTTGTTGAATGTAGGTAAAGCCTCACTTTAGGCGATCTGGAGATTTGAGCGAGCACTTGTCCATGTCTTGATATACCGAACGCTTCCGCTAGCTTATTCGCATCTTTTGGTCCATGACTTGTTGTTTTGTCTAACTTAGTTAGTAGTCGTACATGTGTAAAACTTGTTGTCTTTGTTTTTAGTAGTTTATATCAACGGTTCGTAGAATGTTACTTAGTAAATCAAGTTAAAAACAGGGGGCATGTTCGCGTTTCGAACGGGTCATGCCCAATTTTTTGAAAAATCTTTGTTATGTACAAATTTAGTATTTTTGATGTCTATTAAATTATGATAAGCTTGTTATTTTATTGATATGAATAAGCGGACCTAACAAGTTGGTATCAGAGCCAAGGTTTGAGGGATTCGAGCGGTAAACGCGATGCTTGAACTCAAACCAATGGCTCGTTCGAAGAAGTGCTCGCTCCAAGATCGCCCATGAGGTAACCTTTAAATTATAAATAGATTGCAAGAGTGTTTATGATATGTATGATGAAAATAATGAATAAGATATGTGGGAAGGTTAAATGAGAAGTTCAGGTGCCATAGAGCCTAAACGGAATGGGAAGAATCGAAGGAGAACGCTTAAAATGGATCTGCAGCGTTCTGTTAAACGAAAGCCCGTCGCCGACGGGTTAGTCCCCCGTCGCCGACGGCCTGCTCTGGTCCGACGCCTAAACTTACTGTCGACGGGAAAAACTGTCCGACGGCCACTATTAAGAGCCCGTCGCCGACGGGCATACTAGCCGTCGCCGACGGCTTACGTAAAGATCAACTTGCTGAATTTTTTTGTTTTCACATCTTGTGTTTCCGGGTTGTCCGAAAACTTATTTCATGATTATATGAAGGCCGTAAAAGGGTTAATAGGTGTATGTAATATCAGTTAGTGATTACAACAAGGATAAATTTGTAAGAATCAAAAGTGATGAACCGAGTGACACAATATGGATTAAGTAAATGCTGATTAAAGAATAATGATATACTAAAAGTTGTGATTTGTGTTAAATGAAAGCATGATATTGTGTAGATGGCTGATGCAAGAAATGCTAATGATGACGACGATACTGCTCGTCAAGAAGCAATGTACAATAAAGTCACGGAAGTGGCAGAAGGGGTTATGCAAGCTAATCTTCCACGATTAGCTCAAGAAGTAGAAAGCCGGGTGTTGGGAGTTGTGGATGCCATGATGACTAGTAAGATTGAAGAACTGAAAGAATGGATAGAGGGATCTAAAAACAAAAGCAAAGAACGACGGTGCACGTATAAAGACTTTATGGCGTGCAATCCCGCAACGTACGATGGTAAAATCGACCCGATCGCATGCCAAAGATGGGTGTCAAATATAGAAGCAGTATTTATCCGAAGTCGTTGTGATAACGAAGATAAGGTGATGTTCGCTACTGGCCAACTCACTCTTCAAGCGAAGGATTGGTGGGACGCACACAGTAAAGAAATAGGGGAGGATAGACTCCAAGTGATGACTTGGCAAGAATTTAAGGAACCCTTTATGAGATACCATTGCCCTCAGTCGGCTATTGATAAGATCCAGGAGGATTTCTTGCGCCTCCGACAGAAAAATGAGTCGATAAATGAAACATCAAATACTTTCATGGATAAAATGAAGTTCTGTGGGGATTTTGTGAAGACTGAAAGGATGAAGATCAATCGCTTTTATGGGGTTTTAAAAGCGGAATTTAGGGAGTTCATTACTCCCTCGAAATGTGAGACCCTAGATGAGCTCATCAATCTGGCACGGGATAGAGAAATCGAAATTAAGAGGCAAGAAGAACGTGGGGAAAAGAGATCAAGCGAGAAAGGTGCAAGTTCGAGTCCATCCAAAAAGGGGAGGTATCAAGAGCAAGGAAGGAAAGATAAGTCGAAAGGTGGTATCACTCCTTGTAAGACTTGTGGAAAGCTTCATACTGGGGAGTGTCTGTTAGGCAAGAAGGGGTGCTACAAGTGTGGTAAGGAAGGACATTCGTCTTTTCAATGTCCAAATAACTCGAAGACTTGTTTCAACTGTTTTGAAAAGGGACATGTGAAATCGGAGTGTCCAAAACTCCAACAAGGATCAAAGAAGGAGGGAAAGAACGAAGAAAGCTCTAAAGCGAAAGGGAGGATGTTTCAAATCACCTCCGAAGAAGCTAAGTCTCATCCGAATGTGGTTTCAGGTATCTTTTTACTAAACTCCATACCGGTTTATGTTTTGTTTGATACCGGGGCCACTATGTCGTTTATTTCAAATGAAATCATACAACATCCTTCATTTAAGATTGAACGAATGCCGATGCCTTTAGAAGTAGAAATAGCTGATAGTAAGATTTATATGTTACACGAGATTTGTAAAAATTGCAAGTTTACTATAGAAGATGAAGAATTCGATATTGACCTCATACCTATGGTTCTGGGGGAATTCAAAATGATAGTGGGTATGGATTGGATGACCCGACACCAAGCGGGGATTAATTGTGAAACTAAAACAGTACACGTCCGGTCCCCAAGTGGAAAACAAATAACTATACAAGGCGAAAGAAGGATGGAAGCGAAACTTTGTACCCTCGTTCAAGCCGCTAAGTATACACTTAACGGGGGTAGGGCATATCTAGCTTACGTGATAGATGTTCAACAAGGTTTCCCGAAGCTTGAAGACGTTGAGATAGTGAATGAATTTCCGGATGTATTTCCAGAGGAATTACCGGGGCTTCCCCCCGAAAGAGAAATAGAGTTTCGCATTGAATTGAATCCGGTTGCGAAGCCGGTTGCTAAGGCTCCTTATAGATTGGCTCCCACCGAGATGCGGGAGCTAATGACACAATTACAAGACTTGTTAGACAAGGGCTTTATACGTCCGAGTGTGTCGCCTTGGGGAGCGTCTGTCTTATTTGTTAAGAAGAAAGACGGGTCAATGCGCATGTGCATCGACTACAGAGAATTAAACAAGCTAACCATCAAGAACCGCTACCCTTTACCAAGAATTGACGATCTTTTTGATCAATTGCAAGGGGCAAGTTGGTTCTCCAAGATAGATTTGCGTTCGGGGTACCATCAAGTTAGAGTACGGGAAGAAGATATTCCGAAAACCGCGTTCAGAACCCGTTATGGGCATTATGAATTTTTAGTCATGTCCTTCGGATTGACGAATGCGCCGGCTGTGTTTATGGATCTTATGAACCGGGTATGTCGACCCATGTTAGATAAATCGGTGATCGTGTTCATTGATGATATTCTAGTCTACTCGCGAAGCAAGGCCGAACATGCAAGACACTTGCGTGAAGTACTTGAAGTTCTCCGTAAAGAGAAACTTTACGCAAAATTTTCAAAATGCGCCTTTTGGCTCAGAGAGGTGCAGTTTCTGGGTCATGTGATCAATTCGGAGGGTGTCTTAGTAGATCCATCAAAGATCGATGCTGTAATGAAATGGGTTCCTCCGAAGAACCCGACTGAAATAAGAAGTTTTCTAGGCCTTGCGGGATATTACAGAAGGTTCATACAGGTTTTTTCGAAGATAGCTTTGCCCTTAACAAAGCTGACGAGGAAGAAAGAGAAGTTTGTGTGGGGTAAAGAACAGGAGGAAGCCTTTCGAGTATTAAAAGAGAAGTTATCATGTCCACCGGTCTTGACGTTACCGGATGGGACTGAAGACCTGGTGGTCTATTCAGACGCGTCACACCAGGGTTTAGGTTGCGTATTGATGCAAAGGGGAAGGGTTATCGCTTATGCTTCACGACAATTGAAATTGCATGAGGTAAACTACCCAACACACGATTTGGAATTGGCAGCGGTAGTATTTGCCTTAAAAATTTGGAGGCATTATTTATATGGCGTGAAGTGCACAATTTATTCGGATCACAAAAGCCTTAAATATTTCTTTGAGCAGAAAGACTTGAATATGAGGCAACGGAGGTGGTTAGAACTTATCAAAGATTACGATTGTGATATCCTTTATCACCCAGGAAAAGCGAATGTAGTAGCCGACGCGTTAAGCCGAAAGGAATATCCGTCTCCCATTCGAGTAAAATCCATGAAGATGATAGTTACGCCAAGATTACTCGAGACGATACGTGATTCCCAAATAAAATCGCTCGCAGCGGAAGATGTAAAGAAAGAAAGATTGAAAGGTGTAACCGATAAGCTAGAAGAAAATTCGATCGGACTCAAAACGAGATTCGGCCGAATTTGGATACCTCGTTTCTGCGAAGTCAAGACTGTGTTGCTTGAAGAAGCTCATAAGTCACGATATTCGGTTCACCCCGGGGCTACAAAGATGTATCAGGATTTGAAGACCAATTATTGGTGGCCGGGCATGAAACGTGATATCGTTAAGTATGTCACGAAATGCTTAACATGTTCCCAAGTGAAAGCAGAGCATCAAAAACCATATGGGGAGTTGCAACCTTTAGAGATCCCGGTATGGAAGTGGGAGGAACTAACAATGGATTTGGTAACCAAGCTACCTAGAACGAAAAAGGGGCACGATACAATTTGGGTAATCGTAGATCGGCTTACGAAAAGCGCTCATTTTCTACCTATCAAAGAGGCTTACTCCTCTGAGGTAATGGCAGAAATATATATGAATGAGATCATATCTCGACACGGGGTGCCTGTGTCAATCGTCTCGGACCGGGACACCAGATTTACCTCCCGTTACTGGCAAAAGTTTCACGAGAGTGTGGGCACGAGGTTACACATAAGCACCGCCTACCACCCTCAGACTGACGGCCAGTCAGAAAGAACCATTCAAACACTTATCGATATGCTGAGAGCGTGCGCATTAGACTTTGGGGGAAGCTGGGCTGACCATCTACCCCTAGTGGAATTCTCTTATAATAATAGTTACCATAGTGGCATTAAAATGGCTCCTTATGAACTCCTGTACGGAAGAAAATGTAGAACTCCCGTATGTTGGGGTGAAGTGGGGCAAAGAGAGCTTGCGCCAAGTGATCTAATAGCAGTAACAAATGAAAAGATAAAATTGGTAAGAGCTCGACTGAAAGCGGCCCAGGATCGGCAAAAAGCTTACGCAAGCAAGAAAAGGCGACCTATTGAATTTCAAGTCGGAGATTTCGTTCTATTGAAAGTGTCCCCATGGAAGGGTATAATCCGTTTCCGCAAGCGGGGCAAATTAGGTCCTCGATATATTGGACCGTTCAAAGTCTTGGCTCGAGTTGGAAGGGTCGCATATCGATTAGAATTACCGCCTACTCTAGACGGGATTCATAATACCTTCCACGTGTCGCAGTTGAGAAAGTGTCTTGCGGACGAAACAACATTAGTACCACTCGATGACATCGAGTTGAAAGAGGGGTTGAATTATGTCGAAAGACCCATAGCCATTAAAGATGTCAAGGTGAAGAATCTCCGCAACAAAGCTGTTAGACAAGTGTTGGTTCAATGGCAACACAGAAAGGGGTCAGAACTTACATGGGAAGCAGAAGACGAAATGAGGAAGCACTATCCGTTTCTCTTTGGTATGACATTAATTGATTTATTATATGTTTAGGTTTCGGGGACGAAACCTCTTTTAAGGGGGGTGGACTTGTAACACCCCAAAAATGTTTATTCCACTTAGGATAAAATGTAGAAGTAATATGGTACTTAAAGGTGGGTTTTTAGATTAAGATTTACAAGTTAATAAACTTTAAGGGGAAAACATGACAAATATCAAACTAGTAAGGTTAATTGTGACTAAACCACAAAACACACACACACTACGTGTGTGGAGCGACCTGGAGCAAAGGAAAACAAGGGTTCACCCTTGTTCTCACCAAATTCACCAAATTAACAAGGAAAAATCGATGTTTATCAGTTGCATGTGGTAAAATTTCGATCATTTACCCATACCCAATCAAGTGGTAAGTCGAATTTCTGGATTTGATGAATTGTAGAATTAGGGTTTCGACCCAATCATGAAATTGTGATATGATTTGTGTTGTTTAGATGTTAAGGATACTCCCTAGAGTAGAAATCATGCTTGATTTTGGTTAATTGAAAGAAAGCCTCTATAAACCCACTTTGTGAAATTTGTGTTATGAATATGAAGATTATAGGAATGATGAATATATGTAATTTGGCATGTAATTCAGCTTGTAGTACCCGAATGCTAGATAAATTGATATAGATTAAAGGAATTGTAAGAATTAGATTGAGTAGTGATGACATATAGGATGAAATAGCAAATCATGCTTAAAATGCTTGTACACTATGCTTTATTAATGTAACGCACACTAGGTGTTTGATGAAATGCTTGAAAGAGTAATTATGTGTAAATTGAAATGTGATGGAATGAAAGTTAGGGTACTAAACGAATGAATGAATATGTTGATCTAGGTGTGAAGGAAGAAGGTTCGAATTCTAAGAAATCGGAAGGATCACAAGACCGAGGTATGTTTCGTTGCATACAAAAATCTTACTTATAATTTTGTTATAACATCATAATTAATTATTGTCAAAATGTTATGGTGATTAGTAAGTATTAGCAAATCCCTTGCGGATTTGGTTGTTATGAGAGTTATAATAAGTTATGCAAGTCGACCGGTTCTAGTGAACAAGTCGATCAAGAATAAGCTTCCATCCGTTTGAACGGGTGGTATCGAATGCTATGATAAATGCTAGAAGCTTAATCCGTTATACGGATAGAAAGAAGAATTTATGTTGAAAGCAATCAACCCGATTAAACGGGTTGGATATGTATGCTTAACTCTCATCGAGAGTGTTTATGCCAAACCCAAGTATTTGGGTAGTCGAATGCGTAAGAAAGATGAAGGTTCATATATGGATGGAACTAAAACGAAGGAGTTATAGTCTAACAAGTATGATGACTAACTTTTAAAACCTTGTTGTTGAATGTAGGTAAAGCCTCACTTTAGGCGATCTGGAGATTTGAGCGAGCACTTGTCCATGTCTTGATATACCGAACGCTTCCGCTAGCTTATTCGCATCTTTTGGTCCATGACTTGTTGTTTTGTCTAACTTAGTTAGTAGTCGTACATGTGTAAAACTTGTTGTCTTTGTTTTTAGTAGTTTATATCAACGGTTCGTAGAATGTTACTTAGTAAATCAAGTTAAAAACAGGGGGCATGTTCGCGTTTCGAACGGGTCATGCCCAATTTTTTGAAAAATCTTTGTTATGTACAAATTTAGTATTTTTGATGTCTATTAAATTATGATAAGCTTGTTATTTTATTGATATGAATAAGCGGACCTAACAAGTTGGTATCAGAGCCAAGGTTTGAGGGATTCGAGCGGTAAACGCGATGCTTGAACTCAAACCAATGGCTCGTTCGAAGAAGTGCTCGCTCCAAGATCGCCCATGAGGTAACCTTTAAATTATAAATAGATTGCAAGAGTGTTTATGATATGTATGATGAAAATAATGAATAAGATATGTGGGAAGGTTAAATGAGAAGTTCAGGTGCCATAGAGCCTAAACGGAATGGGAAGAATCGAAGGAGAACGCTTAAAATGGATCTGCAGCGTTCTGTTAAACGAAAGCCCGTCGCCGACGGGTTAGTCCCCCGTCGCCGACGGCCTGCTCTGGTCCGACGCCTAAACTTACTGTCGACGGGAAAAACTGTCCGACGGCCACTATTAAGAGCCCGTCGCCGACGGGCATACTAGCCGTCGCCGACGGCTTACGTAAAGATCAACTTGCTGAATTTTTTTGTTTTCACATCTTGTGTTTCCGGGTTGTCCGAAAACTTATTTCATGATTATATGAAGGCCGTAAAAGGGTTAATAGGTGTATGTAATATCAGTTAGTGATTACAACAAGGATAAATTTGTAAGAATCAAAAGTGATGAACCGAGTGACACAATATGGATTAAGTAAATGCTGATTAAAGAATAATGATATACTAAAAGTTGTGATTTATGTTAAATGAAAGCATGATATTGTGTAGATGGCTGATGCAAGAAATGCAAATGATGACGACGATACTGCTCGTCAAGAAGCAATGTACAATAAAGTCACGGAAGTGGCAGAAAGGGTTATGCAAGCTAATCTTCCACGATTAGCTCAAGAAGTAGAAAGCCGGGTGTTGGGAGTTGTGGATGCCATGATGACTAGTAAGATTGAAGAACTGAAAGAATGGATAGAGGGATCTAAAAACAAAAGCAAAGAACGACGGTGCACGTATAAAGACTTTATGGCGTGCAATCCCGCAACGTACGATGGTAAAATCGACCCGATCGCATGCCAAAGATGGGTGTCAAATATAGAAGCAGTATTTATCCGAAGTCGTTGTGATAACGAAGATAAGGTGATGTTCGCTACTGGCCAACTCACTCTTCAAGCGAAGGATTGGTGGGACGCACACAGTAAAGAAATAGGGGAGGATAGACTCCAAGTGATGACTTGGCAAGAATTTAAGGAACCCTTTATGAGATACCATTGCCCTCAGTCGGCTATTGATAAGATCCAGGAGGATTTCTTGCGCCTCCGACAGAAAAATGAGTCGATAAATGAAACATCAAATACTTTCATGGATAAAATGAAGTTCTGTGGGGATTTTGTGAAGACTGAAAGGATGAAGATCAATCGCTTTTATGGGGTTTTAAAAGCGGAATTTAGGGAGTTCATTACTCCCTCGAAATGTGAGACCCTAGATGAGCTCATCAATCTGGCACGGGATAGAGAAATCGAAATTAAGAGGCAAGAAGAACGTGGGGAAAAGAGATCAAGCGAGAAAGGTGCAAGTTCGAGTCCATCCAAAAAGGGGAGGTATCAAGAGCAAGGAAGGAAAGATAAGTCGAAAGGTGGTATCACTCCTTGTAAGACTTGTGGAAAGCTTCATACTGGGGAGTGTCTGTTAGGCAAGAAGGGGTGCTACAAGTGTGGTAAGGAAGGACATTCGTCTTTTCAATGTCCAAATAACTCGAAGACTTGTTTCAACTGTTTTGAAAAGGGACATGTGAAATCGGAGTGTCCAAAACTCCAACAAGGATCAAAGAAGGAGGGAAAGAACGAAGAAAGCTCTAAAGCGAAAGGGAGGATGTTTCAAATCACCTCCGAAGAAGCTAAGTCTCATCCGAATGTGGTTTCAGGTATCTTTTTACTAAACTCCATACCGGTTTATGTTTTGTTTGATACCGGGGCCACTATGTCGTTTATTTCAAATGAAATCATACAACATCCTTCATTTAAGATTGAACGAATGCCGATGCCTTTAGAAGTAGAAATAGCTGATAGTAAGATTTATATGTTACACGAGATTTGTAAAAATTGCAAGTTTACTATAGAAGATGAAGAATTCGATATTGACCTCATACCTATGGTTCTGGGGGAATTCAAAATGATAGTGGGTATGGATTGGATGACCCGACACCAAGCGGGGATTAATTGTGAAACTAAAACAGTACACGTCCGGTCCCCAAGTGGAAAACAAATAACTATACAAGGCGAAAGAAGGATGGAAGCGAAACTTTGTACCCTCGTTCAAGCCGCTAAGTATACACTTAACGGGGGTAGGGCATATCTAGCTTACGTGATAGATGTTCAACAAGGTTTCCCGAAGCTTGAAGACGTTGAGATAGTGAATGAATTTCCGGATGTATTTCCAGAGGAATTACCGGGGCTTCCCCTCGAAAGAGAAATAGAGTTTCGCATTGAATTGAATCCGGTTGCGAAGCCGGTTGCTAAGGCTCCTTATAGATTGGCTCCCAGGAAGGGTGTGCCAAATTTGTTAAATTATCAGGCTAGTCAGGCTCTGAGTATATAGAATCATTCGAAGGATTCGAATGTATCAAGATAAAATAGCTTACGAGCTAAGACCTAATTAAGGAGCTCGGTGGAACGCACAATGCACCCCACACTAATGATTTAAGGACGTGTTTCGCCAATAAGTCAAGAAACACTATCACATAATGATATACAGATTTATGATATGATGAGCAACCTGTGTCGATTAAGGATCGACAGGATTAGAAGCTCCAAAAGATACATGTACCTATTATGAAGGTCAATTGGAATGCCATAGAGGCTCAAAGGTACTGGGGAAGATTAAGCCCAATATAAGGCAGAAATTACTTCCTTTACTTTAACAAATCTCGAGGTCGAGATTTCTTTTAAGGGGGTGAGGATGTAACACCTCGAAAGTTCACGCCGTATAATGTATTGACACGTGTCATAAGCTTGAACGTGTGAAAGAATACTCTAGAGGGACTAAAGTTGACAAACATGAAAAGTATGTGAATATAAGGGTTCAAATTGTCAACAATGGATAAATATACTTTACAATAACCCTACATAATGTTTATACCTTCAAACGAATAAATCATGGATCATACGAGGCTAAATATGAAAGAAAGTGAGAGATTACGAACCACAGGGGTTAAATGTGTCAACATGTTTAAAGTATACCTCTGAGTGACCATTTAGCAAACCCGAAGCTTTATAACGATTAATTATGCTCACTAGAATGTGTGATAAAAATTTCATAAAGTTTCGTTATCGTATGAGAAAGTTATGATCAAATTCGTATACGAGGGGTTAAAGCGTCAACGTTGGAAATTATGACTTTTCGGGTAAGCACAAAGTTAACCAAGGACTTGCCAATGTTTAAACAAGTCTTGAAGCCCTTATAAGTAAAATTAAGGGGCTCAAAATGCAAGAGAATAAGTTTGGTTGACCTTTGGAAAGACCAAGAGCCAAGATACAAAAGTTGCAAGAATTGTTGGCTGCTGCAGAAGGCTTGCGCACCGTAAGCCATACCCTTACGGTGCGCAAGGGTTGCCCAGCGACAGAATTTGTGGCTGTTGACTGTTGTGAGCTTATAACCGACTTATAATCGATTTTCCCCATCTTTGGACTACTTTTAGACCTTAGGGGCACATTTAAATGATCTGGATCATCCCTTAGACTTAGTTGTCAACAATCTATGAGATTGTAAACACTATAAAAGGCCACAATGTTGCAACCATTGATCACACCTTTCCTTCTGCAATTCTGGAGCTTCCTGGAGCTTAAGAGCAGACTCTAAGCCTTCCTAATAGTGCATTAGGCTTTGGTAAGTATGCTTAACCTTTCTTAGTTGAGTTTTTACTTAGTTTTAGCTTAAAAGTCAAACCGTCGTAATTAACGGTTGACTTAGCGATTAATCATTAATGGTCCAGTGATTAGTCGAATTGAAAGTAGTTATAAGTTGGTAATTATGTGGGCAATAAACCCTTAAAAGGGCACCCTCTGATTCCCACTCTAACTAGGTCAATTGTCGGGTCAAACTTGTTATTAAAAAGTCAACAGAATGCTTATTTTCCAATTTATGCATAATTAGCAATGTAGGACCCTTACAACCTGTTTGATCATTTATATAACTTGGTAATTAATGTAAGAACATGTCTAAGCATGTTCGACCCGACAAATTTCTGTTTAGACCCGGTTCGGAACCGAAAGTCGCAAAACTTTGACTTTTGCTTTGACTGCAGTTCTGACCCGATTTAGTATGGTTTGGAAATGCCTTAGAGCTTCCTTAGGACAAGGCTACATGTTAGCATGACCCTCTGTGGTTGGATCGTTGATTGTCCGATTCGTTTACAATTTTTCGTTAAATGCCTAATGTTGACCAATATGCCCTTTTGACCATAAAACGAGAATTTTGGAAATATGAAAGGACAATAATCTTTACTACTGATTTATAAACATGTCCCTAAAATTTCACATCAGTTGGTGGTCTAGATTAGGAGTTATGCTCATTAGCGTAATTATAACGCCTTTTAGTAATTAAACGGCGCAATTAGCATAAAGCCTATCTAAACCCAATTTTTGACACCAAACCTTTTACCCACTGATGTAATATAATATTTTGAGATTTTTAAAGATTTTTAATTATTTTTAAACTGATCAAAACCTAGGGTTATCGCCTTAATTCGGTAAATACCGATTATGCCCTTTTAGGCCATAAAATGAGTTTTACAAGCCCTTTTGATACCAATCCAATTGCTACTGATTTTATATAATAAATAAAGTATTTTGAACTTTATGACCTGTTCAGAAAACTCAGATTTCCTGTATAACCCGGAAATCGCTTAAAATGGCTTTTAAAGCGTATTAAACGCATAGTTTAGGTTTAAAACCATTTTGTCACATAAGACTTATTACCAACTATTATGACCTATTAAAATAAGTTATTTTACTGATGTATTCAGACCCGAATCTCAGAAACTTAGATAATCTCTTTTATAACCTTTAAAACGACCAAAATACCCCTACGGGGCTTATTTTGAGATTTAACTCGTTTTGGGCATAATGGAAGGTATCCTACTGATATCACAACATATTTAAGGCATATTAACTTAGGAAACCTGTACATAACTCTTTTGGTTACTCGTTGCGCACTTGTCGCGTTCGGATCGGCTTATGTGACTAGTTTGCATATATTAGCCGAAACGAGTCAAACCATATCATTTTGTCTCAAAATCCAGAATGTGTTTAAGTTACCCATATTAAACAAGCATACAAGCTTGCCGGGTCAAAACCACATTCTAAACCGGTCTTCGCCTTATCGTGCGTTTGAACCGTATCGTTCTTTAAAACTAACCGGTCTAAGTTTAGGCTTAATTAAAGACCGTTAGGATTCTAATTGGTTATTTATACCATCATTCCAGACTAGAGCCTTCCGGTAAATTGTACCTACGCTTACTTAAGTAAATACGGCTGAGTTATTATAATTCTTGCTATTTAAGACAGGAGCTAGCTCAGGTAAATACTCTTAACTTATTTTCCCTATACGGGCTTGGGATACGGTATTATAATAATACCGCTTGGTCGGGTATTGAATGTTTAATCGTATTCTGATTAAATTATTGAGGTAACCCGTTTTAATCTGTATTGTTTGAAATAAAAGCCTTTAGGGGTTAATGACCATGTCCCGGATATCCTTGACATCATTGTATTATAAAATGGCCACGACTTATGCACGGGGTGTAGGCATACACCTGACAGTTGCCTAAGGGAAACGGTATCCCACTCTCTTGTGGGCCTATACTGTGGTGTGTCTGTTAACTTTGACTCGGTTTCTACATCGGGCCCTGAACGTACAACGAACATGTAAATCTGTATACAAGATTATAAATATAATTGTCCCAAGTTATAAAAGATTAATTTTGCCTTGTGCATTTTAATCAAAGTGTCAAAATATTTGTGCCTGGTGCATCTAAATCAATTTTCTTAAACTCTTTTCAAATGAGTCGGTTGAGTGTATTTACCAGTGAAAACTGATGTATTTTCCAAAGTCTAAGTGACAGGTACAAGTACGTAATTGGCTGGAAGCTCAGGGCGTTAATAAGGAATCTTGCAAGTTCTAGGCGCCTAAAGTCTGTTGAACAATGTTTATGTTTTAAGATCCTCCTGTGGATCCTTTACTTTCCATTGTAATACTTGGATATTACTTTATATTCGGATTGTAATATATTTATCTTTTGCTTCCACTGTGCATTTATATATTGTGTTGTTTGACTATGATGACATCAACTACGTCACGATACTCCCCACCGGGCCCACCGGTCATACGTGGAAATATCGGGGTGTGACAGGTTGGTATTAGAGCCAACACTGAGTGAATTAAACGCTAGCCTTTTGTGTTTAATCTCAGTTACACAGTTGCACATACTTGAGTCTAGACAAGAACATAGGACAAATCCAAAATCGTTTTATTTTGTCCTTATTTGGTTCCTTTGTTATTTTTCTGATTAGCCCTTGCATGGGTAAGTCATTTTCTGTTAGAAGTCCCGTTTAGGGCAACCATATACTTGTTTAAATTTTAATGGAACGATTATATTTAAAAATATCATTCCTATATTATAAGATCTACCATTATAATAAAATGGCAATATCTAAAAAGGACAAGACCTAGCCATATGTCACTTTAAGACAGGGCCAAGATGGTAGTTCCACAATTAGATTCAGATCCTTGTTAACATATCAATTTAGGATTGTTCTGCGTTAAATATTAAAAGAATCTTAAAGGTAAAACCTAGCCTAAATGTCATTATAGACATGGCCAAGACGGTAAAACTTATCTAAAAGATTCCAATCCCTGTTAACATCTGTAAGTATGTTAGCATTTTTGGCAAACTGTGAATCGTTAAAGTCACACAGGCCATCGTTAAAAAGGGGGTTAATCTAAATTCCCTTATTTGAATTAATCATCCTGAAGGGGTATGGTCCCAAAAAGCTGCGCAACCTCCTGCAAGGTCGCGCGGGACCATACTCCTTACTCAGCAATTTCCTTGATTGCCAACCTTGCGCGGGCTACAACACATCTGCATAATGCGGCGCGAGGTCTACATAAGAAGAAACTCCAATTAGCAACACTTAGCATTTTGAAAAGAATATCTGAAAGTCCATGCCTCGCGCGAGGTAGTAACGTGCTCAGCAAGACTCATGCGTGACTACGGCGAGGGCCTTTTCAGGTAGTACACAAGGTACAAGTGGCAGAATAAAAGAGCCAATCAGGGTCCTTCTGATCCTGCGCAATCGTGCTCCACGATCGTCTGACATGCAGGAGACAAAAAGTACTTAAGGACGCCTATGTGGCACCAATCACAGGGCAGAGACAACTGCCCCACGATCTCCACTTACCTGCTGATGGCAGAAGGGCGGCCAGGCCGACAACAGTGACACGTGGCTCCAATCACATTGCGCCAACTCCATAAAGCTCCTAGAGGCCACTAACGGTCGACACCAGTGAGACAAGGAGCATATCCTCCAGGTTGTCGCCTTCTGGCCCAAGGCCCATCAGCCCACACCCTCTTACACCTCTCCGGCTATAAATAGAGAGCTCACTTCACAGGTTAAACATTCCATTCCCTCTACTCTCTCACTTAATACTTAATTCTCTCCCCAAAGCAATCGCTTATTCTCACGCCGGAGCCCGGTTAAGAGGGAAACCCCCACATTCCCCTCTTAACGAGTAACGGTGTTTTGTTTTGCAGATAAACCACGGTCATTAAGGAGCTCAGGAAACCTTCAAGAAGATTAACCATCATGGTAGAAACATAAACCAAACTGATTAGTCTCCTAATTAGTTCCGTGTTTCTTCATTGGCGCCCACCGTTTTTTTCTACAAAACACTTTCATCTTCTTTTTTCTGAGTTTTCGTTGTTTTTTCTTCCTTCGATCATGGCTGGTCAAGGAATCGTTTCCGAGTTCGTTGGTTTCGGTGAAAACCCTAATGCAGCGTTGGGGGAGGGTAATCCAAATGCCCAACCGCAACACATCGAAGAAGTTGGTGAAGTCGAGGTAACCAATACGGGGGGGGGGGGGGGGCGGGAGTTTCACCCGCATTACTCAAGCGGTAAACCCAGGAAACAATGGTGCTGGACCTTCAAACCCAGCTCCACCTCAGAACATCTCGGCGCTACTAGGGCTACCAGAGGGCGAAACCCCAACCTCATGGTACGCCAAGCAACTAGCCACCATTAACGAGGCATATCAATCTTTGAGCGCGCAACAAGCAGTCTTAACGGCAGAACCATCCTTGGTTACACCAACCGGCCCCAGTCACGGGCCGCGCCAGATGCCACCACCGCAAAACGTCCAAAGAAGAGTTAACAGACCTCCCCCCACCCGAAGGTTAAGCGTGCAGGACACGCGCGACACAAGGGGAGAAACAGAAAGCTACTATGACGATCCGTCAAACTTCCAACGAGGCCCAGTTCATAGCCGGCTCACGCCGCGCAACATGAACGACGAATGGGAAGATACTGACCCAAATGATCCAACTTGGGAGAACGATGAAGGATCTTCAGTCTTCAATCGTTTACAAAGAAATCACGAGTACTACAAACCGAGACAGCACGTTGGGTACACCGAAGAGGCCGAACAAGACTTTCGCCTCGCCTATCGACCAGCTGAAGCTGTAGAAAATTCCAAGTTCATCCCAAAAATCGCGCTCGCGCCGCTCAAAAAAGAGAAGTTACCTCCGACAGTCGGAAAGTTTAACGGATTGACTGATCCCGATGATCACGTCAGAGTTTTCACAAGCGTGGGCTGCTTGGGAGGATGGAATATGCCCATGTGGTGCCCTCTGTTTATCCAAACGCTTACCGGGGCTGCTCGCGCCTGGTTCGACAGCCTTCCTCCGGGAAAGATAAAATCATGGGTAGATTTCAGGACTCAATTTATGAGTCACTTTAGTCAACAAAGACGATACCAGCGCGACACAGCCGAGGTTGAAGACATCTGGCGCAGAGATAATGAGGGTTTGGAAGATTTCATCACTCGCTTTAACAAAGAGTGTTTGGAAATCGGCGGTGTCAGCGAGCAACTCATGCGCTGCCATTTCAAGAAAGCCATCCGCTGTGATAGCCTAATTAGAACCATAACCGGGAAAGATGGAATGCCCAAGGAATGGGATAAACTCATGGAAGCCGCGAAGATAGTCGCGCAAACTGAAGAGTCACTCGCTAGAAACAACAGTTATCGTTCCGAAGATCGATTTTCTAAAGGGGATCACTCGCGCGATGACAACAGACGTAACAAAAGCAAAAACCATGGGTGGAAGGCCAACCACTCCAGAGGTTACAGTGAACGACCCCGTTATGAAGAACGGTCCCGCTATAAAGAAGACGCGCGAGATACTATTGATCGCATCGGTTACCGAAAGGCAGTCAGAGATGATAATCGAGAGAAGCATTGGACTCCGCTCATAAAAACACCAAAAGAGGTGTTAATGACGGAAAACCATGATTTTAAGGCTCCAAGGCCTATGACGAACAAAAAAGGGCAAGACCCCAACCTGTATTGTGATTTCCACAAGGATACAGGCCACTTAACAGATGATTGTTACAGCCTATGTCAAGAAATCGAAAGAGCACTGAAGAGTGGAAAGCTGAGCCACTTGGTGAAAAACGTGCGCAAAGAAACCCGACAGCTACATCGCCACGATGAGGGAAATCACAAGAAAGTTCGGCGCTTAGAAACCCACATGGTTAACGGACCAAGGTACAGTGCGAGAGAAAAAGGCAAGAGACCTTATGAGCCTTCATGGCAAGAACAACAGGTCATTTTCCCGGTGGTGCGCGGGGGTCCTCGAGCCACACGACCCATCGTCATCACCGGTATCATCGGCCATTATGAAACTGAATACATCTTCATCGACCCGGGGAGTACATCAGATATCATCTATGAACAGTGCTTTAACCAGTTCGATGATGAAGACAAAGCGAGACTTGAACCAGTCGATTATCCACTGTCTGGATTCTGCAATGAGATGGTCTTCCCGCTAGGCCAGATCAGCTTCCCCGTCACACTCTCTGACGGGAAGCATTCAAGAACAACGAACGTTAACTTCATGGTGATGCCTGTTAAGTCAAGACATGATGTCCTGATCGGGAGAGAGACGCAAGGTGAGCTGAACATGATAACTTCCACCCCCCACTCAGTGATTGGCTTCCCAACCAAGACGGGGGTGGTAATCGTTTATGCAAAGAAAGAAGTGATGTCAGCTGAAGAAATGCGCCCGACAAAAGCGGCGAAGGTTTCGACAACCGAGCCCGAGAAGTGGGTTTTAAATCGCAAGTACCCAGAGCAAACGGTGACGATAGGCCACGCAATCTCACCAAACATCAGAACTCGCCTCAAACAGCTCCTGTTCAAGAACATGGATATCTTCGCCTGGACTCCGGCTGACATGACCGGAGTCCCGCGCGACATTACCGAGCACTGTTTAAACACATACCCCTCGGTTGAACCGAAAGTCCAAAGGAGGCGCAGCTTAGGGGCAGACAAAACGAAAGCAATGAATGAGCAAGTATGCGAGTTACTTAAAGCCGGCATCCTGCGAGAAGTACGTTATCAAAGTTGGGTTGCGAACCCCGTAATGGTAGAGAATTCTAGTGGTGGATGGCGAATGTGTGTTGACTATACCGATCTCAACAAGGCATGCCCCAAAGATTGCTACTCTTTGCCTGAGATCGACAAAAAGATAGACTCTCTCGCACCATACAGATGGAAGTGCTTCTTGGATTGCTACAAGGGGTACCATCAAGTTCAAATGAAGCTCGAGGATGAAGACAAGACAGCTTTTCGTACTGATCTTGGGATTTTTTGCTATACGAAGATGCCATTTGGCCTGAAAAACGCTGGCGCCACATACCAGCGATTGATGGACAAGACCTTCGCGGGGGACATCGGAAAGCATATTGAAGTTTACATCGATGATCTAGTGGTCAAAAGTCCCGAAGAGGACCAAATGTTGAAGGATATCGAAAAAACGTTCAATTCATTGCGCAGTGTAAATATGAAGCTGAATCCAGCCAAGTGTTCTTTTGGCATGGAAGAAGGGAAGTTTTTGGGCTTCATAGTCACAAACGGCGGCTTTAAAGTGAATCCGGAAAAAGTCCAGGCAATAGAGCGAATGCCATCGCCGCGGACAATCAAAGAGATGCAACGGTTGGCCGGCCGCCTGGCCGCGCTTAACCGCTTTCTGTCAAATCACGCTGCAAAGTCATACCCTTTCATCAGCACTCTGCGCAACTGCGTAAAGAAGCAAGAGTTCCGATGGACCCCTGAAGCAGAAAAGGCTTTTCAGCAAATGAAAACATGTTTGATCGAACTTCCTACCCTGACCGCACCGTTTGAAAAAGAACCACTCGTACTGTACTTATCTTCTTCAGATAAGGCAGTAGGATCGGTATTACTGGTGGAAAGAAATGGAGTTCAAACTCCAATTTATTACGTCAGCAGGGTACTCACTGACCCGGAAACGAGATATTCCACGATGGAAAAATTGGTGCTTGCGCTGCTACATGCCTCCCGAAGGCTGCGCAGATATTTTACAGGGCATGTGATCACCGTACTTACCAATTTCCATATCCGCACGATACTTCAAAAACCAGAAACATCCGGGCGACTAGCAAAATGGGCAATCGAGTTGGGAGGCCACAACATTTTGTATCATCCGCGCCCAGCCATAAAGGGTCAGGTCCTCGCGGACTTTATCACAGAAGTCCCGGTAGAGAAAATCAAAGATTGTGAGCTTGTTGAAACTCCTGTAAAAGACACGACAAATGAGACTTGGATGCTTTATACTGATGGGGCCTCAAATGAAGATGGCGCAGGAGCGGGATTGCGCCTAGTGAGCCCTGAAAACCATGAATTCACTTACGCCACCAAGTTGGATTTTAAAAACACCAACAACGAGGCGGAATACGAGGCATTTCTGGCAGGCTTGCGCCTCGCCATCAAAATGGGAGCTAAAAATCTACAAGCACATGTTGATTCACTCTTGATAGCCAGCCATGTCAACGGTATATACGATGCAAGGGGAGAAGTTATGGCCCTATATCTAGAACAGGCAAAAGAGTTGCTTCAATAGTTCGAGTCTCACAAGATAATCCACATCAACCGCTCGGAAAACAAACCAGCAGACGCCTTGAGCAAGCTTGCTTCAACATCCTTTCAACATCTCGCCAAAGATGTAAGGATCGAAGTACTCAAGAATCCATCAGTTCTGCTACAACAAGTCAATGTGATCGAGATAGGGCAGCCATCCTGGATGACCCCTATCATTCAGTACTTGAAAGAAGGAATACTCCCAGAGAGTAAGGCAGAGGCAAGAAAGATTCAGAACAAAGCTCTGCACTATGAAATGAATGATGGTATCTTGTATCGCAAGTCCTTCTTGGGACCACTACTGCGCTGCGTAGACCCCCAAGATGCGAATTACCTGATAAGGGAGATTCATGAAGGGATATGCGGCATCCATGCAGGGCCACGCATGGTTGTCGCGAAGATTATGAACGCTGGATATTACTGGCCAGGGATGCATGTTGATGCCCTGAAAGAGCTGCGCAAGTGCGACTCCTGTCAGCGGCACTCTCCGAAAACCCTGCGCCCCAAGAACGATCTGATCCCCGTATCCACTGCTTGGCCCTTTCAGCAGTGGGGAATTGACATGGTGGGACCTTTCCCAGAGGCTCCCGGCGCCGTCAAGTTTATAATAGTGGCCGTCGATTACTTCACGAAATGGGTGGAGGCCAAAGCCCTTGCTTCAACTACAGCCATGATGGTGCGCAAGTTCATTTGGGAACACATCATCTGCAGATTTGGCCTCCCACTCAAGATTGTAACTGACAACGGCACCAACTTTGCGTCTGAAGACCTCCAGAACTGGATGAAAGAGATGAAAATCGAACATACTTTCTCCTCTGTTGCGCATCCTCAAGGCAACGGGCAGGTTGAAAGTGTAAACAAGTGTATTGTCGATGGGATTAAGGCCCGACTGGGCACAAAGCGAAGAGGCTGGGTGGATGAGCTCCCGAGTATCTTGTGGGCTCACCGAACCATGCCGAAAACAAGTACCAGCGAAACCCCTTTTAGCCTAGTGTGTGGCTCAGAAGCGGTTATCCCGGCAGAAGTTGGCCTGCCCTCTCCGCGTTTGACAGCAGTCAACGCAATCGACAACGAGGCAGAGCGTCGTCTTGACTTGGATTTGCTGGAAGAAAGGCGCGAAATTGCGCGAATTAAAGAAGCCAAGTACAAAACGCAATTGGAAAGGTACTACAACGCGCGAGTCCGCATCTGTACCTTCACTCCAGGGGAATACGTCTTTCGAGACAACGAAGCCTCAAACGCTGAACGCACAGGAAAGCTAGCACCCAAATGGGAAGGCCCATACTTGGTTCATGAAGTGCTAGGGAAAGGGGCTTACAAATTGCGCACCATGGATGGACACATCATCCCGCGCACGTGGAATGCGCAACAACTGCGCAAATGCTATATGTGACTATTCCAGGCCCTGCGCCTTTATCCGCTAATGTTGGCCATACGCCTTTTTACTTTCCTATGTTGGCTACACGCCTTTTACGTTACAAGCTATGTATGATTGGCCTAAGCGCCTGTTTCCAAGTCAATGAAAGCATACGACATGTTTTCCATTACTTTTTCGTTACAAATGCATGTTAAACTTCTGATTAGCACGAAAACACTCCAGTAACTTATTTGCACCTCCAAGGTCCTCCGCGAACATAGCGCGAGACCGGGCAATTACACTCGCAAGAGTCAACACTTACATTTATTCGCGCTAACTTAACCAAAGTTTCTAACAACAGTGCAATAATTGTAACGGAAAGAATAAACGAGCATCATATTTAAAACAAAGCGCGACCGCGCAATAACTACACTAAAACAGAATGTCATCCTTTTGATTAGAAACAAGTGCAACCACGCACAGGTTTACATTTCGAAACTTCAAAAGAAAAACTACAAGGCACAGCCCGTAAAACACCTATCTACTCAGCATCATCGTCACGTTTCTCACCTTCACCATCGCCGTCATCGCCAGCAATTCCCTCTTCATCTGATAATTCAACCGTTATCGGTGGGTCGAGAATGGCCTTAAGGCGCTGGCACCAGTCATCGTGTTCCAAAGCCTTCGCGACCAGGTCCATCACAGGCAGGGTTAAGTGATCATAAGCATTTTCAGCACGTGTTAACGCGGCACTAGCCTGGTCAGTAACTGAACAATGACTGACGTCAAAGTCCTGTCCAAACACTTCTTCAACGTGTTGCGCACATTCCAGATACCCTCCTCGATGACCAACCGTGCGCGCAGCATCCGTCAAGGCAGCAACAGCACGATCTAGTTCCCCAGCATTGAGGACAGAGTTGGCAACCTATAACGAAAATTGCTTATCAAAAACAAAAAAAAACAAAAAAAAAAAAACAAAACAACTAACAAATAAAACTCCTAAGAGAAAAAATAACATACCAGCACTACTCCGCGGCCGCGCATCCATTCGGCCTCAGAGACAAGAGTATCAACGATGCCCTGAGCCTCAGCATAATTAGTCTGTGCGACATTAAGGGCCGAGGTACTAACATCACGCGCTTCTTCAGCCCGCTGCTTGGCCTCCTCAGCAGTTGCGGCCTTAACTTTCTCCGCCTCAAGATCGATCTCCAAGGATTCACATTTATCAACCTGATCATCCAGGCGGCGTTTCAGTTCTGCGATCTCGACATCCTTGTCCTGCAGATCCTTGTCCTTGCTCAACAACTGAGCCTTCACCTCAGCCAACTCAACCTAAAAAAGAATTAAAGGGACTTAGGCTATTTTACACAGAACAGAAGGGAAAAGGTAAAGTTGTACACACCTCAGCCTCCTCTTTAGCAGCTTGCGCAGCCTGCGCACCCTCGAGTTTCGCCGTCAGCTCAGCAACTTTGGCTTCAAGATCGACTATCTTATTACGGGTCGCGGAAGCGCGCTGATTGTCTTTTTCACATATGCGCTTGAAGTCAACTTTCTCTTTAGCCAACTGCTGTTCAGCAGCTTGAAGCTTGCTTTTCAGGCCCTCACGCCCCCATTCCTCCGCTTTCCGATCGGCATCAAACTTTGCCTTATCCTCCTCAAAATTGGCGTTGGCCTTCTCAAACTCCTTCACTTGCCTGACGAGTCGCTCACGATAATTCTCCCAGTCCGACCGCTCCCTAACCATCGTCCGCCACTCGCGGATGATCTGGTGATTAGCAGCGGGAGCATTTGCCTCCCCAGGCGTATAAGTGCGGTATAGCCCTTCATGAGTTTTCGCCTTCTGCCTATTAACCTCACCAGGGGGAAAGGAGTTTAACAACCAATCGCGGCAGGGGCCAAACTCCTGAAAAGTGTCCTTTTGCTTCAAGCCCCAGGGAGCCTGGTGGGGAGCATCACCACGTTCTTCTTCAGTGTAAGTTTTATAGTAGATATCACCAAGAGTATCCTTAGCCCCTATAGCTTGTGGATGATACCCTCCAGCGCCACCAGAACTCGCGCCGCTAGAGACATACGGCCCGGACCTCCCAGTCGCTCCATGAGCCCTTTTCTTTTCCTTCTCAGCTGCAGCAAGAGCTTTTTCAGCAGCACGTTTCTCTCGCTCCCGCTCAGTCTTCTTCTTCTTCTCATCATCGGCTTTCTTCTTTTCTTCTTCGGCTTTCTTCCGTTTCTCTTCATCAGCTTTGATCTTGCGCGCCTCATCAGCTCGGCGTTTGTCTTCCTCAGCTTTCTTTTTTGCCTCAGCTTCCATCCTCTCCAGCTCAGCAGCTTTCGCCCTGTCCTCTTCAGCAATCTGTTTGTCCTTCTCAGACTCAACCCCAGCGGTCTTTGAAGGTTTGATGGTAATCTTAGGCCTCTTTGGCTCTGGCTCCGTAAACACAACACCCTTCTCAGGGGTCTTCTTCTTGCCCTCTGCAGAAACCAAGGGATCAAGAAAAGAAAGCAACAAAAAAAGGAAGAGCTAAAAAACAAACTTACCAGGAGAGAACTTGTAAAGGGAGCGCAAATTGCTCTGTTTACCAAGCACGAGAGCTCATCCAGCCTTCGACGCCACTGAGACACCAGCAGTAGTCTCGCTTCTAACCCTTTTCCGGCTGATCAACTTCTCAGTAGCTTCTTCTTCTTCCTCTTCCTCATGCGCAATAGAGGAAGGGGTAGCGCCAGCATCCGGGTTACGAGAACCCGCGCTCCCTGAACCACCAGCTCCAGTCTTCTTCTCGCCTGCGCGTGACAAGCCTTCAAATGAGTCACTAATTATTACATAATCTTTCAAGTCACTTTGACGAATCCGAAGAGTACCTTTCTCAGCAGCACCAGCAGCTGCGCGGCTACTCCCGCCCTTCTTGCTTGTCACTTCAGGCTCGACCGTTTTCTTCTTCTTAGGGGGTTTCTTCTTCTTGTCTTCGGGATCAATACCCAGGTCGCGCAGCACACCTGCAAAGATGTTAGACCACGAACTTAGCTCTCCGTTCGAGGACCCTACAGACTCCTCGCTGGAAAGATAGACAACCTCTTTCCAAGCAGAGGTCACAGAGCGCAAAGGACGAGGTTTCGGTATGTGCGCACCTTCGTTTCCAGTAGGCGGCGAGGCAAACGCATCAGCAACCGGGTACATAAAGTTACCCTTAATCTGGTCGTACCAGTATTCCTCTCCAGCTTGAAGCGGGCGCACGCCCATGGAACCGCCAAAAGTGGCGAAGGCAGCTTGATACAAACGTACCTCTACACAATAGATCATATAAGTAAGACTCAAGCTACAAAACAAAATCAGGGAAATTATGGAAATTACTAACCTCTATCATCAATCATCAAGATAGGAACTTCCTCGCTGTCAGGCAGCCATTGATCGCTCATCCGCGCCGCTACCAAGACATTTTCCCCAAACACTCGGTTGGGGGTAGCAGTAAGTTCCCGATACCAAGCCTCAGTCTTGGGAATCGCCAAGTCTTCTTTCACAATCGCTTCATTCCAGGCGCGAAACGTCATGGCAATGGGAATAACCTCCTCGCGTATATAAAAGAATTTTGGTTTCCAGTCATGGAAACTCTTGGGAGGATTCAGCAATATCTTCTTGGCGGTGCCACGACTGGCAAAAGAGTAGAAACCCATATTTCGCTGAAGCTGATAAAAGGCCCGGAATTTGTCGACAGTTGGCTCGATACCATGAGCCCAGCACAGGAACTTGAAATGTCGAACACGGACCATTCCGGGTGGGCTCATTTGAGATATATGGAACCCATAATATTGAAGAATATGAGCCATGAAGTTCGTCGCCGACAACCGGAAGTTGCCCTGATGGAAGAAGTCTTCGAACAAAGTGATGTACCCCGGTGGTGCATCAGCGGCCGTATGATTCTGGCCGGGGTACCGGGCATCCCACTCCGGTGGGAACCGGAAACTACGTGAAAGCTGTTCAAAAAGCCCTAAATCCCACTGGAGAACAGGTACAGGACCTTCTTCCCCAGGAATGTCTTCTTGATGTTCTTCAGCCATGATAAAAAATTAAAGAAGGTTCTTCGAAGAATCTGGGTAGAACTTGAAGATATGGAGAAACGTAGAGGATCTGCAGCTACTCTTCAGAACTTTGAAGATTCAAAGAAATTGAAGAACAATCTAGGAAAGGAAAGTATACAGAAGAAGAGAAGTGTTTCTTTCTCAACCCTAATCGGATATATATACCCATCGCATTTAATGCGATGGGAGAACGTGCCGGGATCGCCGCGCGCGTGACCAATCAAAGCATGACACGTAAGGCGTGCTTCCCGGAGTGACGGTTACCACGCGCGCGTGGGCCTCACTCTCTGACGGAAATACGATTCGTCAGGGACAAGTTGATGACGTTGGGTACGTTTTTTAAGTATAAATGTTAAGAATTCTGTTTTAATTCGGATACCAATAAATCCTTCATAAATTGTAAGTATATTAGACTTTTAAAAATCTATCATAAGAACCCTAGATATTAAGTGTAAGGTAAAGCTTACAGATAGCAAATCATAGGAACCATTTCTTCTGTTCCTGTCAGAAATCTTCAAACATAAAATTCTAAAGTACCCTCTCTCCAGATAAATGCATTCGTATGTAATTGATATCTCTTTGATCCCTATTTGATTACGAATACCAAATGGTATGACAAAAGCGCCATATGAGGATTGGTGTATCTTAATATGTTCCATAGATTGCTTCCATGCCTGATCGGTATGGAGGTTTAATGCATGGAACCACAAGGATATCCCAATGATCATATGGTACTGAAGTCAGCTACTGGCATTCAAAGAAGATATCTAGAAAATAGAATTTTTTTTTTCCAAATAAATGTTTCCTGGTAAAAGGGAACCTGTGGACTCATAACATAAAAGTGTCACTCATTTGGCACAAGCGAGGATGGATGAACTAGAGCCTGAGATTTGGAAAATCTCTGTAACCTCCTTGTAATTTTGATTATCTTCTCCTAAGACTACCCTATTTACCTCCCGAGAGGCAAGTAGAGTTAAGGTTAACATCCCGCTTTGGGTCAGAGTGTTGTAAGAACTCCATGTTGATTATGGAATAACCGAAACCCTGATTAAGTAAGTTTTAAGATATAGATTCATATAGCCTAACTCAATATCCTGAGAATTCGGTATAGATAATTATGAAAGACGGTTCATCTTGCTTATGCATTGTTTACCGCAACCCTAATTAGGCAACGATTAAGAATCGCCATCAGCTGCCCAGGATCGTCGATTTGTTCGACTAACGACAAGGATTAGCTATTCCTTAAAATTAGTTAAGCAGTGGTTGGAATAACCATCGCACCTTAAGATAAGCTTTTCTATAATAGTCGATATATAAACATCAAGGCTGCTCCCTTGGAAACCTTGTATAGATGAGATATCAAAACATCCGTTGGATGGACGAGACTTTGGGAAGTCCACTTATCAGGATCTGAAAGTGGCATTTAAAACAACGAATAAGATCATACAAATCCCCTAATTATCTGTAAGTTGCCAGTATTCGGCGGAAAATCAAGAATTAATGAAAGTAGCAAACCTCCTAAATTCTTGTTAAGAAATAAGGCTCAACAAAAGATATCACCCAGGAAGGGTGTGCCAAATTTGTTAAATTATCAGGCTAGTCAGGCTCTGAGTATATAGAATCATTCGAAGGATTCGAATGTATCAAGATAAAATAGCTTACGAGCTAAGACCTAATTAAGGAGCTCGGTGGAACGCACAATGCACCCCACACTAATGATTTAAGGACGTGTTTCGCCAATAAGTCAAGAAACACTATCACATAATGATATACAGATTTATGATATGATGAGCAACCTGTGTCGATTAAGGATCGACAGGATTAGAAGCTCCAAAAGATACATGTACCTATTATGAAGGTCAATTGGAATGCCATAGAGGCTCAAAGGTACTGGGGAAGATTAAGCCCAATATAAGGCAGAAATTACTTCCTTTACTTTAACAAATCTCGAGGTCGAGATTTCTTTTAAGGGGGTGAGGATGTAACACCTCGAAAGTTCACGCCCTATAATGTATTGACACGTGTCATAAGCTTGAACGTGTGAAAGAATACTCTAGAGGGACTAAAGTTGACAAACATGAAAAGTATGTGAATATAAGGGTTCAAATTGTCAACAATGGATAAATATACTTTACAATAACCCTACATAATGTTTATACCTTCAAACGAATAAATCATGGATCATACGAGGCTAAATATGAAAGAAAGTGAGAGATTACGAACCACAGGGGTTAAATGTGTCAACATGTTTAAAGTATACCTCTGAGTGACCATTTAGCAAACCCGAAGCTTTATAACGATTAATTATGCTCACTAGAATGTGTGATAAAAATTTCATAAAGTTTCGTTATCGTATGAGAAAGTTATGATCAAATTCGTATACGAGGGGTTAAAGCGTCAACGTTGGAAATTATGACTTTTCGGGTAAGCACAAAGTTAACCAAGGACTTGCCAATGTTTAAACAAGTCTTGAAGCCCTTATAAGTAAAATTAAGGGGCTCAAAATGCAAGAGAATAAGTTTGGTTGACCTTTGGAAAGACCAAGAGCCAAGATACAAAAGTTGCAAGAATTGTTGGCTGCTGCAGAAGGCTTGCGCACCGTAAGCCATACCCTTACGGTGCGCAAGGGTTGCCCAGCGACAGAATTTGTGGCTGTTGACTGTTGTGAGCTTATAACCGACTTATAATCGATTTTCCCCATCTTTGGACTACTTTTAGACCTTAGGGGCACATTTAAATGATCTGGATCATCCCTTAGACTTAGTTGTCAACAATCTATGAGATTGTAAACACTATAAAAGGCCACAATGTTGCAACCATTGATCACACCTTTCCTTCTGCAATTCTGGAGCTTCCTGGAGCTTAAGAGCAGACTCTAAGCCTTCCTAATAGTGCATTAGGCTTTGGTAAGTATGCTTAACCTTTCTTAGTTGAGTTTTTACTTAGTTTTAGCTTAAAAGTCAAACCGTCGTAATTAACGGTTGACTTAGCGATTAATCATTAATGGTCCAGTGATTAGTCGAATTGAAAGTAGTTATAAGTTGGTAATTATGTGGGCAATAAACCCTTAAAAGGGCACCCTCTGATTCCCACTCTAACTAGGTCAATTGTCGGGTCAAACTTGTTATTAAAAAGTCAACAGAATGCTTATTTTCCAATTTATGCATAATTAGCAATGTAGGACCCTTACAACCTGTTTGATCATTTATATAACTTGGTAATTAATGTAAGAACATGTCTAAGCATGTTCGACCCGACAAATTTCTGTTTAGACCCGGTTCGGAACCGAAAGTCGCAAAACTTTGACTTTTGCTTTGACTGCAGTTCTGACCCGATTTAGTATGGTTTGGAAATGCCTTAGAGCTTCCTTAGGACAAGGCTACATGTTAGCATGACCCTCTGTGGTTGGATCGTTGATTGTCCGATTCGTTTACAATTTTTCGTTAAATGCCTAATGTTGACCAATATGCCCTTTTGACCATAAAACGAGAATTTTGGAAATATGAAAGGACAATAATCTTTACTACTGATTTATAAACATGTCCCTAAAATTTCACATCAGTTGGTGGTCTAGATTAGGAGTTATGCTCATTAGCGTAATTATAACGCCTTTTAGTAATTAAACGGCGCAATTAGCATAAAGCCTATCTAAACCCAATTTTTGACACCAAACCTTTTACCCACTGATGTAATATAATATTTTGAGATTTTTAAAGATTTTTAATTATTTTTAAACTGATCAAAACCTAGGGTTATCGCCTTAATTCGGTAAATACCGATTATGCCCTTTTAGGCCATAAAATGAGTTTTACAAGCCCTTTTGATACCAATCCAATTGCTACTGATTTTATATAATAAATAAAGTATTTTGAACTTTATGACCTGTTCAGAAAACTCAGATTTCCTGTATAACCCGGAAATCGCTTAAAATGGCTTTTAAAGCGTATTAAACGCATAGTTTAGGTTTAAAACCATTTTGTCACATAAGACTTATTACCAACTATTATGACCTATTAAAATAAGTTATTTTACTGATGTATTCAGACCCGAATCTCAGAAACTTAGATAATCTCTTTTATAACCTTTAAAACGACCAAAATACCCCTACGGGGCTTATTTTGAGATTTAACTCGTTTTGGGCATAATGGAAGGTATCCTACTGATATCACAACATATTTAAGGCATATTAACTTAGGAAACCTGTACATAACTCTTTTGGTTACTCGTTGCGCACTTGTCGCGTTCGGATCGGCTTATGTGACTAGTTTGCATATATTAGCCGAAACGAGTCAAACCATATCATTTTGTCTCAAAATCCAGAATGTGTTTAAGTTACCCATATTAAACATCCTGTCGGATAGTTTCAATCGATCGGATATTAAATCGTAGCAGCGATCGAGTTAATACCCGGTATCGTAGCAGCACCTCGCTATATTAATTGTAATTTCGACTTTTGAGCAGCCAAACTTCGTTTTTATGAAATGATTTCGACATCAGAGGAATGCCCGTAGCCTGTCCTATTTATAGCAGAAATTTGGGTCTCACGCGGCCCGCGTGAGCCCTTGCTCGATCCTTACGCGGCCCACGTAGCCGCCTAGTCTACGCGTAGGGTTGCTGAGTCACCAGTAGGTGTGCCACGTGGATGACACGTAGCCCCGGATGCTTATCCGGTCAACTCTCAAGTTGACGCGGCCCGCGTGACCTCCCGCCTTTTCTTTACGCGGCCCGCCTGAGCACCAGGAATCTTGATTTCTTGATTTTTGATATGGATTGGGGTTTCAGGGTTTAACTAGAAAGCCTCCTGGTAGAATTTTGGGTATAACTTCTGAGCTATTTAAAAATATATAATGCACTCGTGGTAAGTATAATACCCCTAATTCAACCTTATCCCGATGTCACGAGACAGAACCCCAACGAACTTAGTCAGGCAGAGCCTTGACATGTGTTATGGGGCTCAGATCAATCGGAAAAGGTAGCGGTGATCGGGAGTTAAAACACTTAAAACGGGGCTGGGTATTATTATTATTATTATGGGTTAATAAAATAAAAAGTAGATTTTTATAGTGGGGCGACTTATAGTGAAAGCTACTGAGCAAGGTGATGAGTTTCCTATTTATACTATGTTCATTGAGGTGTACCCTTTAATTGCCACCTAAAAGTTTGATGCCACTCGTCCCCATGTAGAATAATTAAAATTTAAATATTGTTTTATTCTTATCTTTTCGTTTGGTATTCAGAGACACGTATACACAAAATAAATTTCAATTTATAGGTTAATTATTATTATTATTATTATTATTATTATTATATTATAATTAATTCAGCTGCTTCACTTATTGGCGCTTATAATTTCTAAAATATGGCGTTCTAGAAAATAATAAATATGTTAATAGAACGAGAATATTTATATCTACATTTGGGTCTAAGTTTCATTAAAAATGGAGTAGGTCCAAGTATAATGTATTTTTATAGTTTAATTATTAAACGGTTCCTGGGCCCGTCCAGGTACTTCATATTTCTTACGGTCAACTTACCCGTAAGCTATCTGTCTAATTATAAGTTTTTATATACTTTTATTTTAATAGAAAGGTCACCCGTATATACAGGCCAATTAATTAATTAATATAATATTTCAACCAACTATATAAAATAGTGCTTAAAACTATTTAGGTTGAATATTTATATTAAAAATAAACTAGTTACTAGTGGATAATAAATTTAACCAAACCTATAATTCTTATATAAAAATAGGAATGTTACATCCTCCCCACCTTGTTTTAAATATCGTCCTCGAGATTTGGGTTACGATATTTCTTTTAGACTTATGTCATATTTTAGTCAATAAAAATAATATTAAGGTAGATGACACAGAATTAAAATATCAAATTTTGTGAATAAGAGTTGTACCATAAGTAGGATTCAATGGTTAAATTGAATTAGTTCAAGAAATCGATGACCAATGAATGAGATGAAATGATATAATTTCCAAGGTGACTAGGTTCAAGCCAAAAGATATATGTTCAATAGATATTTAAAATAAATGTGAAGGACTTTTAGAATCAATAAAATTATTTGTCAAAAGAAAGCTTACTTTGATTGGCAACTGAGGAAGACTTAGAATTGAAATGTTTAAAATGAAATAAAAGCATGAAAATGATTTGTCAAATATTGAATTATGATATGAGAAAATCAATGTACTGAGATGAGTGAATTGCAAGGATACACGAAAAGACAATAGAGTTAGTGTATTATTGTCTTAATACATAATTGCATTAAGACGATTTTTTTTAATGATGAATTAAAAGACAGATGTGGTTTTGAATGATTCGAATGATTGTGATTAGCCCAATCTATAAGTTTATACCGATATCGCAAGGTGTCGTAATGATTGAAATAGTTCAATAATTAGGGTGATCGAACAAATTCACCGTATAATCAACTGAAAGCTTTTAATGAAAACTCTAGGGGTTTACGTCTCTGATTTGCATAATTCTTTTGTCGATCTTGATACATAATACTTCTATAAGTATTTAATAGTTGTGGAATATTAAACAAGATGAACAATTACTTATAAGTATAAAATGTCTTGTCCATGAATACTTAGACAGTTATTTAGATAATTTTATTCGTCCCTCTAATTCTTGTATTGTTTTATGAAAATATGTATTCTCCTTACAGTACAAAGTATATATATTTTTATATATATATAAAAATATTTTTACATATAATTAAAATTTACTAAATAAGTATGATGACTTAATTTATATACATTAACTAGTCATTATCATGGTTGGATATTGGTTAGTGCTGCCTTGTTTAAGCATGGGTGATCAGTCCATGCCTAACTAAGGCTAGGCTACTGTCACACCCCCAAAATCCACCATGCGGAGTATCACCGCTTGGAGGCGTGACGTGACCAGGATCGAACCACCAATCATATTGAACAACACAATTAAGTAAATGAAACCAACTACAATACGATTGGTGACCTATAGAAGGTGACCGATTTTAAGATAACAGCGGAAGCATAAAACGTAAGTTCAACACATAAGTCCATAGTTCATAAGTTTAAAGTCCAAGACGTAGGTTTAATAAGTTCATACGGATTAAATATTTAACACGGGACATATTCCACAACAACCTTCTCCTCGTGCAAGCTCCAAAAGCATCTAGAGACCTGTAAGGCATGTAACAACGAGTCAACAACAAAGTTGAGTGAGTTCACGGTTGGTTGATTAGTTTTAAGTTGTTTCTGAAAAACGTAGTTTGACTTTCGTTGGCTTATATGCCGTGGGGGTTACCCCTTGGTTGAAAGTATGTTTAACCAGATTCTTTTTATTTCCCAAATCATACCCATAATTAGTGGGGGTTTTCCCCATGTAAACCACTAGACGGTCCCGATATCGACAACTGACGAATACGTGCCCTACATCAATGTTCTACCATCATTGACAGTTTGCCATAGTCCATTAGTACACGCCCGTTCGGACGACACGGTGTGAGGTTTATTAAACCTAATAGCGCTATTAACTAATGACCCGCTCGTCATCGGCCTCGGCGATTAAGTCGATATAAATTTGAGGGCTTAGGTGATAGAGTTTTGTCTAGTAAGTTTTAAGGTTGTTGTCCTGCACCAGGAGGACGAACGTACGTATTCTGCACAAGGAGAATTCGTAGGATTTTTCTTAACCCATCCCCAAACCACCGGGAATCCCATGCCTTGTAGAAAGTGTGAACTCACCTTGGTTTGCTCGGTTAGATTCTCAAATATAGCTAACAGTCAAGGTTGGTCAATCACGTCCTAGTATGATTTACCAGTTAGTCATTTAGTGGCTTACAAATAGAGCACAAAGTTCCTACACGTATCTATCACATAGCATGCATTACTTTAACTGTTTATGCCCATATATATACTTCCCATCCATTCCCCACTCATAAGCAAACATACGATAGTGCACGTAACACATATAACATGTTAGATCATTCACAGATAGCATACTCGACATTTAGACACGCAAGTCACAACTTATGTCAATTCAGCATTAATATTCAAAACCGGCTGTTTTCGGACATTTAAATAAAATAGTTAAATTATTTCAAAAATTCCCAAATTTTTATAGAATGTATTAAACGTTCCAAATTTTATTGTGTAAAAATATCGGGGTCCGGTTCATTACCAATATTTTATAAAAATTCATATTCCGGACTGAACTCAGATTTATGTATTTCTGACCACAGTCCATGGAACAATTTATTAAAAATTCATCGAGTGTCCGATTTACGAAATTCCAGTGGGGTAATTACAAATGCATCGGTTGTCATCTACTGTACAAATTTCATGGTCCGATTCATCACAAAACTCAGGTTATGACTGAAAGTATGACACCCATTTATTGCTGTCAAAATTCAGCTTAAGCTGTTGTTACAAATCGACACATTAAAAATAGTAAATGAAGTCCAAAAATTACGATTCCGGTGCCATTAGAACCGTATTTCATAATAACATATTTTAGATTCAAAATATCAGTTTTTCCTTGAGTTTATGACCTGTTTACAGCCAACTGAAGTTGGCTGTAAAACCGGGACAGATTCTGTTTTCACTTTCTAACTTACTAACTTATGTTCGATTGATTCCGTTAATCATGTCTAGTGACCACAACAACATCACATATTAATATTAATCAGCAAAACATCAGAAAATCAACCAATAATCATAATCACACAAGATCTACATGATTTACACTAATATTCATCCATTAACCACCTTGTTCATCACTTTAGTAGACTTTTAGTTGGTGATCTTATATGTTAGTGAATTTCAACCGACGAAACTCTTATTAACCACTTTAGAATAGATCAAGAAGATGTTTAGAGTCATTTACTACTAGCTCGAGGCTTGGGAAGAAACTAGACGAAAAACGGGTGGTTAATAGCGTCGTAGAGAGGTCCTCGCGATTCCGTAAGCACCGGGTCTCCTCGTATGAGCTCTAACACACTTGGATGTATGTGGTTTTAACAAGATCCAAGTTGGAAAGTGATGGTGAGTGTGTGTGAGGGTTCAGCCGATCCAAAGAGAAGGAGAGGAGAGATGGGATTTTTTTTTTGAAGTGTTTTGTAAATGGTGAACCTCATGTACATTCTTATAATCCATTCTCCACCATTAACCAATAGATAATATGTATTGTAGATATTACGCAAGCAAGATTATAATAATCTAAAATGAGTGGTGTGTGTGCCACATGAGGGAACGATCGGTTATGGGGGTGGGTATTATGGTTCAATTTCAATGGTAAAGTTAAGTGGTAGTTAGTTAGTTTAGTAATTAATTTAGTGTAATAGTGCGTTGTAATTTATAACGGGTGTTAGGGTATTCGGGGACCCTAACTGGTTCAGAAAAGGAAAAATAATGTCATGTCAATATTTTTAGGTTCCGGGTAAAGTCCGGTTGTTCGGTTCGACACTGTTCCGTTAAAGTGCTTAATTAATTCGTAACGTGTCCTATGTATATATTTTTGTAACGTTTTTAATTTCTAACACTTAGGAAATCATAACGGACTATTTAATGACTTTTCTGTACATTACTAGTGTGTTAGCAGGCGCATGTAAATATAACACAGATATCAGAAAGCAGTTACGTAATTCCACACAGTCGTCAAGCACATTAATTATTATTAATAAATTGTACGGAATACATGGAATTATGAGGGTTGTCACATTCTCCCCCTGTTAAGAGAATTTCGTCCCGAAATTTAGCGCGTGGTTACTGAGGAAGCTAGTTAAGTTGCGTTGTTTTCCTGATTTCCCTGGGGTGTCACATCATCCCCCCGTTGATTTGGAATTTCGTCCCGAAATTCTGCAGTAGCTTCAGCCTCAGTAGTGGTTGCGTTTTTCTTAAACAGTTGGGGATACTTGAGTTTCATTTGGTCTTCTCGTTCCCAGGTATACTCTGGGCCACGACGAGCATTCCAACGAACTCGGACCAGAGGTATCCTGGTATGCTTGAGGATCTTAACAGCTCGATCCGTAATTTCTACTGGTTCCTCGACGAATCGCAGCTGGTCGTCGATTGTGAGTTCCTTAAGAGGAACTATGAGGGTCTCATCTGACAGACACTTCTTCAGATTTGACACATGGAAGACATTGTGAACTCCGCTGAGTTCTTCAGGTAGATTCAACCTGTAGGCGACTTTGCCAATTTTCTCGGTGACTTCGAATGGTCCGACATAACGCGGATTGAGTTTGCCTCGTTTGCCAAAGCGGACTACACCTTTCCAAGGTGAGACTTTGAGTAGCACTCGATCCCCAACCTGGAGCTCGAGTGGTTTTCTTCCCTTATCAGCATAGCTTTTCTGACGGTCACGAGCTGCCGCCATTCGCTGTCGTATCTGAGCAATTCTCTCGGTGGTATCTACCACAAGTTCTGGGCCAGTGATTTGGCTGTCACCAACTTCTGCCCAACAGAGAGGTGATCGGCATTTGCGTCCGTACAATGCCTCGAATGGAGTGGCTTGGATGCTGGTGTGGTAGCTATTGTTATACGAAAACTCCACCAGCGGAAGGTGCTTTTCCCAGCCATTACCAAAATTGATTACACATGCCCTAAGCATGTCTTCAAGGGTTTGGATGGTGCGTTCAGATTGCCCATCCGTCTGTGGGTGATAAGCGGTGCTCATATCTAAACGTGAGCCAAAAGACTTGTGTATAGCTTGCCACAATTCCGAAGTAAAACGCGCGTCACGATCAGATATAATAGAGGTTGGCACTCCGTGCCTTGACACCACTTCTTTTAGATAGATGTCTGCTAACGTAGAAAACTTATCCGTTTCCTTGATTGCCAGTAAATGTGCCGACTTGGTCAGTCGATCCACGATCACCCAAATGGTATCGTTTCCGCGTTGAGATCTAGGTAGGCCGATAGCGAAATCCATGGAAATTTGCTCCCATTTCCATTTCGGGATCTCTGGTTGTTGCAGTAGGCCTGATGGTTTCTGATATTCAGACTTGACTCTCGCACAAGTCAAGCACTTGCTGACGTAGGTTGCTATGTGGGCTTTCATGCCAGGCCACCAGTATGTGGTCTTTAAGTCGTGATACATCTTATCCGAACCAGGGTGTACTGAATAACGAGACTTATGTGCTTCATCCATCACAAGCGCGCGTAGGTTTCCATACAGTGAGACCCAGATGCGCCCTATTACATAGTAAGCGCCGTCTTCCTTTTGTTCTAGCCGCTGCCTCGATCCTCATAGGGACTCAGCCCTGATGTTTTCTACTTTCAATGCTTTAACCTGAGCATCGCGAATCTGAGCGGGAAGGTTAGATTGGATGGTAAGCTGTAGAGCACGTACACGCCTAGGTATGGTATCCTTTCGACTGAGGGCGTCGGCCACAACATTGGCTTTGCCCGGATGATACTTGATTGCGCATTCATAATCGTTCAAGAGCTCAACCCATCGGCGTTGACGCATGTTCAACTCCTTTTGCTTGAAGATATGCTCGAGACTCCTGTGATCGGTGTAGATGGTGCACTTGGTACCGTACAGGTAATGTCTCCATATCTTAAGCGCGAATACAACTGCTCCCAGCTCCAGATCGTGAGTAGTGTAATTTCTTTCGTGAACCTTGAGTTGGCGTGATGCGTAGGCAATGACCTTGTCACGTTGCATCAACACGCAACCAAGTCCTTGGATGGGAGCGTCGCAATAAACCACAAAATCATCTGTGCCTTCAGGCAATGAGAGGATAGGCGCGCTACAAAGTCTATCTTTCAAGTGCTGAAATGCGGACTCCTGTGCATCACCACAATGATAGGTGACACCCTTCTGAGTCAGTGAAGTAAGAGGTCGCGCAATCTTTGAAAAATCCTTGATAAACCTTCTGTAATATCCTGCCAAACCCAAGAATTGGCGGATTTCTGTTGGTGTGCGGGGTGCAGGCCAGTTCTTGATCGATTCAACCTTAGATGGATCCACATGAATCCCATCCTTGTTTACCACATGGCCTAGAAAGTGGACTTCACGAAGCCAGAAGTCACATTTTGAAAACTTGGCATACAACTGCTCTTTTCGAAGAAGTTCCAGCATAAGTCGTAGATGCTGCTCGTGTTCCTCCTGACTCTTAGAATAGATCAGGATATCGTCGATGAACACAATAACGAACTTATCCAGGTAAGGTTTGCATACTCGGTTCATGAGATCCATGAAGACCGCTGGTGCATTCGTCAGCCCGAATGGCATAACCAGAAACTCGTAATGGCCGTAACGAGTTCTGAATGCTGTTTTGGAGACGTCCTCATCACGGACCCTCAGCTGATGGTATGCTGATCTCAAGTCAATCTTGGAGTAATAGCTCGACCCTTGCAGCTGGTCGAATAAGTCGTCAATACGTGGAAGAGGATAACGATTCTTCACAGTCACCTTGTTAAGCTCACGATAGTCAATACACATCTTGAAGGTACCGTCTTTCTTCTTCACGAACAAGACTGGAGCTCCCCAGGGCGAAGAGCTAGGACGTATAAAACCCTTTTCCAAGAGCTCTTGTAGTTGTGTGGACAGTTCTTCGAGTTCTGATGGAGCTAGACGATATGGTGCTCGAGCTACTGGCGCTGCTCCAGGAGCTAGCTCGATTTGAAATTCAACTTGGCGGTGAGGCGGAAGACCAGGCAATTCCTCAGGAAATACATCAGGGAAATTGCGCACAATAGGGATGTCTTCAATTCTCTTCTCTTCTATTGATGTGTCAGTGACGAGCGCTAGAATGGCAGTGTGGCCCTTTCGCAAACATTTCTGGGCCTTAAGGAAGGAGATGATGCCTTCGACAGCGCCACTCTTGTCGCCACGAACCACGAGAGGTTCTTCACCAGAACGAGGAATGCGGACGATTTTCTCCTTGCAAACAATCTCCGCTTGATGATGAGATAGCCAATCCATCCCAATAACGACGTCGAAACTACCAAGTGTGATAGGAACAAGATCGATAGAGAAGGTCTGATCAGCTAAGACGAGGTTACAACCTTTAACTATGTGTGTGGCTTCAAGACTTTTACCGTTTGCTAGTTCTACCGTGTGTTTGGTGTTTAGAATGTTGGAGTGCGCTTAAGCATTTGGCTAACTTTTAAGGAACACATATCTAACATCGGCACCCGAATCATCTAAGATAGAAATAAAGAAATTGTCTGGTAGGAACTTACCCGCCACAACGTTGGGGTTGCTTCTTTCTTCCTCACGTCCATTCAGGAACTTATGCTCACCAGTCCTGCGGTTGTCCTTATTGTCTCTGCTATTGTTCCCGTTGCCCTGGTTGCTGCTCGGATTTTGATTCTGATTCAGCTGTGGACAGTGTCTCTTGAAGTGACCTTCAGCACCGCACTGGAAGCATCCCATATTACCCTGCTGGTGTTGCTGTTGGTTCTGGGGAGCTTGTGGCTGCTGTTGTCGATTCTGATTCGCAGGTCGTGAGCTCCTGCAATCTCTGGCTTTATGCCCAGGCTTGTTACATCTCTGACAACGACCCTTGTAGCACGGCCCGCTGTGGTGCAAACTACATCGATTGCACTTAGGATGATTTCTCCTGTATCCACCCTGACCTTGATTTCCAGAAAACTGCTGACTGGGGCTCCTGTGTTCATCTGTCTTTCGCCGCTGGGACTGGGACTGAACTGGAGTGGAACCCCTGCCCTAATTTCCATCCCACTTGCGCTTGTCATTGCTGGGAGCACCAGTAGCAGTAGTGCTAACGCACTTGGGCAGCTTGCCCTCTTCCACCGCCTGATCGGTGAGTTGGTGCGCCAAACGAATGACTTGCTGGATTGTGGAAAGGTTGGCCTCAATTACACACCCTTGGATCTTCGGGACTAAGCCTCTGAGGTATAGCTTGATTCGTCTAGATATGGGTCGTGACAAGTTAGGACATAAGTCAGCCAAGTCGTTGGACCTCTTTGTGTATGCCTCAATTTCTGATCCTTCCATCTTCAAACCATAATACTCTGTTTCAAGTTCCAGAATGTCGTCCAGGTGGCAGAATTTTTCCCTAATCAAATCCTTGAAGTCGCTCCAGAGGGTGGCATTTGCGTTTGCCAACCCAAGCATCTGAACTTGTGCGTTCCACCAAGAATACGCTTTCTCTTGCAATATGACAGTAGCGTACTCTACTCGTTTGCTGGCAGGGCTTTCACTTTCTTCGAATGTATATTCGATTCTTTGGATCCAGCGTAGAAGGTCGATTGCTCCTCCAGTGCCGTCGAAAGTGGGAGGTTTGCATTCCAAGAATGCCTTGAAAGTGCCTATGCGGGATTGGATGTGCATGGATTGACTCCCTGATTGGGTTGCTAAGGCTTCAGCAATCTGTTCGTTAATCAAGGTCGTCAGCTGACCCTGGGTCATGTCGAGACGTCCACTCATGGTCTTCACATCGAAGGAAAACACGTAAGAGAGGTGTCGCAAAGTGCGTAAGTGTGGAGTGACAGAAGAGAGTAAGCACACAAGGTTCAAATAACAGTTATCACATTAACTAATGCATACCTTGATCAATGTACCATGAAACTAACAAGTAGGCAATATAAACATAAATCATATCACCTAGGAGTTGAGTCTTGCACGTGGAGCGAAGCGTCGTTGTGGATCGTTGAGCACTGTACAGGTTATAGTCTGGTTTTATCAAAAAGCTTTTCCCCTTTTTAAAACCAAGTTCACTATAACCAATGGCTCTGATACCAATCTGTCACACCCCCAAAATTCACCATGCGGAGTATCACCGCTTGGAGGCGTGACGTGACCAGGATCGAGCCACCAATCATATTGAACAGCACAATTAAGTAAATGAAACCAACTACAATACGATTGGTGACCTATAGAAGGTGACCGATTTTAAGATAACAGCGGAAGCATAAAACGTAAGTTCAACACATAAGTCCATAGTTCATAAGTTTAAAGTCCAAGACGTAGGTTTAATAAGTTCATACGGATTAAATATTTAACACGGGACATATTCCACAACAACCTTCTCCTCGTGCAAGCTCCAAAAGCATCTAGAGACCTGTAAGGCATGTAACAACGAGTCAACAACAAAGTTGAGTGAGTTCACGGTTGGTTGATTAGTTTTAAGTTGTTTCTGAAAAACGTAGTTTGACTTTCGTTGGCTTATATGCCGTGGGGGTTACCCCTTGGTTGAAAGTATGTTTAAACTGATTCTTTTTATTTCCCAAATCATACCCATAATTAGTGGGGGTTTTCCCCATGTAAACCACTAGACGGTCCTGATATCGACAACTGACGAATACGTGCCCTACATCAATGTTCTATCATCATTGACAGTTTGCCATAGTCCATTAGTACACGCCCGTTCGGACGACACGGTGTGAGGTTTGTTAAACCTAATAGCGCTATTAACTAATGACCCGCTCGCCATCGGCCTCGGCGATTAAGTCGATATAAATTTGAGGGCTTAGGTGATAGAGTTGTCTAGTAAGTTTTAAGGTTGTTGTCCTGCAGCAGGAGGACGAACGTACGTATTCTGCACAAGGAGAATTCGTAGGATTTTTCTTAACCCATCCCCAAACCACCGGGAATCCCATGCCTTGTAGAAAGTGTGAACTCACCTTGGTTTGCTCGGTTAGATTCTCAAATATAGCTAACAGTCAAGGTTGGTCAATCACGTCCTAGTATGATTTACCAGTTAGTCATTTAGTGGCTTACAAATAGAGCACAAAGTTCCTACACGTATCTATCACATAGCATGCATTACTTTAACTGTTTATGCCCATATATATACTTCCCATCCATTCCCCACTCATAAGCAAACATACGATAGTGCACGTAACACATATAACATGTTAGATCATTCACAGATAGCATACTCGACATTTAGACACGCAAGTCACAACTTATGTCAATTCAGCATTAATATTCAAAACCGGCTGTTTTCGGACATTTAAATAAAATAGTTAAATTATTCCAAAAATTCCCAAATTTTTATAGAATGTCTTAAACGTTCCAAATTTTATTGTGTAAAAATATCGGGGTCCGGTTCATTACCAATATTTTATAAAAATTCATATTCCGGACTGAACTTAGATTTATGTATTTCTGACCACAGTCCATGGAACAATTTATTAAAAATTCATCGAGTGTCCGATTTATGAAATTCCAGTGGGGTAATTACAAATGCATCGGTTTTAATCTACTGTACAAATTTCATGGTCCGATTCATCACAAAACTCAGGTTATGACTGAAAGTATGACACCCATTTATTGCTGTCAAAATTCAGCTTAAGCTGTTGTTACAAATCGACACATTAAAAATAGTAAATGAAGTCCAAAAATTACGATTCCGGTGCCATTAGAACCGTATTTCATAATAACATATTTTAGATTCAAAATATCAGTTTTTCGTTGAGTTTATGACCTGTTTACAGCCAACTGAAGTTGGCTGTAAAACCGGGACAGATTCTGTTTTCACTTTCTAACTTACTAACTTATGTTCGATTGATTCCGTTAATCATGTCTAGTGACCACAACAACATCACATATTAATATTAATCAGCAAAACATCGTAAAATCAACCAATAATCATAATCACACAAGATCTACATGATTTACACTAATATTCATCCATTAACCACCTTGTTCATCACTTTAGTAGACTTTTAGTTGGTGATCTTATATGTTAGTGAATTTCAACCGACGAAACTCTTATTAACCACTTTAGAATAGATCAAGAAGATGTTTAGAGTCACTTACTACTAGCTCGACGCTAGGGAAGAAACTAGACGAAAAACGGGTGGTTAATAGCGTCGTAGAGAGGTCCTCGCGATTCCGTAAGCACCGGGTCTCCTCGTATGAGCTCTAACACACTTGGATGTATGTGGTTTTAACAAGATCCAAGTTGGAAAGTGATGGTGAGTGTGTGTGAGGGTTCAGCCGATCCAAAGAGAAGGAGAGGAGAGATGGGATTTTTTTTTTGAAGTGTTTTGTAAATGGTGAACCTCATGTACATTCTTATAATCCATTCTCCACCATTAACCAATAGATAATATGTATTGTAGATATTAGGCAAGCAAGATTATAATAATCTAAAATGAGTGGTGTGTGTGCCACATGAGGGAACGATCGGTTATGGGGGTGGGTATTATGGTTCAATTTCAATGGTAAAGTTAAGTGGTAGTTAGTTAGTTAGTTTAGTAATTAATTTAGTGTAATAGTGTGTTGTAATTTATAACGGGTGTTAGGGTATTCGGGGACCCTAACTGGTTCAGAAAAGGAAAAATAATGTCATGTCAATATTTTTAGCTTCCGGGTAAAGTCCGGTTGTTCGGTTCGACACTGTTCCGTTAAAGTGCTTAATTAATTCGTAACGTGTCCTATGTATATATTTTTGTAACGTTTTTAATTTCTAACACTTAGGAAATCATAACGGACTATTTAATGACTTTTCTGTACATTACTAGTGTGTTAGCAGGCGCATGTAAATATAACACAGATATCAGAAAGCAGTTACGTAATTCCACACAGTCGTCAAGCACATTAATTATTATTAATAAATTGTACGGAATACATGGAATTATGAGGGTTGTCACATTCTCCCCCTGTTAAGAGAATTTCGTCCCGAAATTTAGCGTGTGGTTACTGAGGAAGCTAGTTAAGTTGCGTTGTTTTCCTGATTTCCCTGGGGTGTCACAGCTACCCAATACCTGTCCCTGACAATAACCCTAGTATTTAAAAATAATATTAACACTACTACTATTAATATTTATTACTAATAATAAAACTTAATATGAATTACCAATAATAAATAACTAAACATAAACTTAAATGAGAGTATACCTCAAACATAATTTTATACATATATAAAAATATAAATTCTTCACCTTCTACAAATAATATTAATAATAATATTAGTTTAAAACTTGTGTGATGATGTTTTTAAGAAGATCCATCAGATTCTATAGTCTTTGAAGAAAAATATTTTTGCCATGTGACTTAAGTCACTGCTTTATCAAAATTCTAAATAATTATCCAACATAGATAAGTTTATAAGTTTATCCAGTGCTAAGACTTAGTTAATTATAAGTTTAAATTAATAGTATTTTTCATAGAAGTTAAAATTTCCAAAATATTAGAACCTGTATAATCTAGTTAATTTGTCATTTATACCTTTTAGATTTCCTTAAATTATTATTATAATTATTCATTATATTTCAAACAGGAATCTAAAATTTATGTTATCTTTAGTATAAAAATAATACTAGAATAGAATAGAAAAATAAAATACCTTTTAATAGTTGTTGGTAGTTTATTTGTGGTTGACCATCTCGAGGCTGTGAATGGAAACGGACCTGAGGTTTAAAAGTTAAAGTGGTAAAATATTTATAGTGGCAATGAGGCTATGAAGCAGAAGATATATGCGAGGTTTGAAAGGTTTCTAAATTTTGGCTATTTATAATTAGGATTTATTTATTTATTTTTTTTTTCAAGAATTTCATTGACTTGATATCAAAGAGTCATTGTTTTGCAATAATGCGGTTTACAGTGCCAAAAATCAAAATATAGCGAAATGATATTTGAGTTTGGATAAAATAAAAAATCGGAATGAAGCCCTCCAGTGGTCTTCATAAATCAAACGAACCACATGCGTAACAAACAGTGCATGTGTAACGTGTGAATATATCAAGAAATGAATAAATCAATATCCGCTACTATGAAAAAAAAATCCTCATGGTATGATGACCATTAGGGGAAGTAGAAATGCGAAAGTCAATTTATTATATGCAGAAGTCAGAAAAAGAAGTATAAGAACTTTATCTGGAATTTCGTGTGATAACCGTTGTTAAGTGACATTACCAGGGAATGTCGAATAAAATGAAATAGGGAATTTGCAAAGGTATGTGACTCCTTTTTGCAGTGATAATAATTATGACTCTGATTAGACTGTGTACCGATGGTTGTGAAATCTTGTTACAACGTACCTCAGCAAGATTCATGTCGTTTGTAGGATCGCGTGGCAAAGTGCCGCTTTTTGATCAGTAGTTCTCCCACTGCTGAGATGAGCATTGTGCCTAATCATATTTTCCAAAGGTCTTTGCCTTGAAAGTTGTGTGTATATTTTAAGTTTCATGTGTTTTCTTGTGCACTAGCACAACTTTACATGCTTTTTACTTGCGTTAATAGTTTATGGTAACGCATTGAAAATTCTTATACTTTTGATGGTGTCCCAACTTAAAAGGGTTTCCATTGTTTATATTGTCGCACGAGTTACGAGGTAGATGATCAAACGAAATAATGTTTGATTAAGGCTGGCAATAGGTAACCTGTAGGTAACCTGCTAAGACACGATAACAGAAAATTACACCATGTGATTTTTTACGTTTTTAAAAATAATCAAAATTTGAAAGTTAGGATCCATTATTTCTCTCTCTCGGTGCATAAAATATACATCTGTCTTATTGACATTGGATATAAAGTAGTTAAACGAGTCGTATTCATGTTTAAAATTTTTGTTGTTCGCGTGCTCAGATACCTGTTAAACCTGCTAAGACACGATTTGCCAGCCCTATGTTTGATATCGGAAAAGAGATTCTTGATAAAGAAATATAGACACATATGCTTGTGCTTTATTCCAAATTGACTTTTGGAATTTCTTATAGATATACATATCTATATAATCACATATTTCATATGCTATAATATACATACCCTTTATAAGGTCAATGTATTTAACAGATTCATATTTCCAAAGCAAGTCAGATATCAGGTCATGATACTATTTAGGGAAATCTTGTCATTTGTTTGACATATTATATACCCCATTTTATCCGGTTCTCGCCGGAGAGGTAACCTCAGTATATTCGGACAAACTGGAGAGTCTGCTACACCATACCCAGTCTTGCCGGAGAAAATTTGTATATTCCCATAAATAGTATTTTTAAAAGTGCCTCTTTTATTAGGGCTTTTATCCAGAATCAAGGAAATTTGTATTTCCATAACATCTCTTATTTTAGACCAAGTAATATCAATAAGCAAGGATTAATAGCAATTAAATGTTATTGCTTATTTATCGTATCTTGCAATATTCTAATTATCAATCTTTATAGCATACCTAAACCTACCACACTTTATTTTCATAAGTAAATAGCTTATCTTGAAGCTTATACTAAGGCATCTTTTCTTAAGTTCAAGTCTAAATGTTATTCTGTGCGCTACAAGTTAATAGCAATATCCTAACTCTTTTATTTAGGTATTATTATCACAACACCTATAGGCTTAAATCAGTGGCTCTGATACCACCTTCTGTCACGACCCCCGACCCACCGTGGACGGAATCGGGAGCCGCGAACAGCCAAGTGGTACTGGTGATTATTTTGAAAAATATTGCAGCGAAAATTTCATCAGGACCGTGAGTTAGGAAAAATATCAGAGTTTAGAAAAACACCGGATTTTATTTATTAAATAGATGGGATAAACCCATATTTTACAAATGTAGCTTTAATAAGGGATAACCCAATTACAATAAACAATATTTCTTAATTTGATTTAATTAATAAAATAAGCCACTTCTTGAAGCCTTTCAGTGCCGTATCCAACTCTTAGCCGTATCCAACTCTTATTCCAATCTACTGTAATTACCTGAAACGCGTTTTAAAAAGGTTTTGTCAGCAGGAAATACTGGTGAATCATTCTTTTTACTAAAATGACCCGTTATTATAATTTACAGTATTAAGAGCGATTACAATGTTTATATATCAACCAATTACCCATCGGTATTTGTCACTCGACTCATTTATGTGACTATGGTCATATCACCCATTGGCCCCCCGTTGTCCAATGGTGACGGTTATCAAGTAATGTATACAAAACCCCACATACCGGCTGTAATTTGGTGACTACAAAGACTTAATCCCTGTAATTATAACTTTGAAAACATTTAAGAATTTATAAAATACTTTGATAAAAAGATAATGACTTACATTATAAGCATGCAGATTTATACAGGCAGAGCTTAGCCTACTGGTTAGCCTTGTAACCTTGTGCACACGAACTCGGTAAGTAACTAATACAGCATTTACGATAACTCACGAGATTAAACCCTCACAACGAATGACAAAGTGCGATACTTAAACATCCATCAGATTCGCAACGAATGACAGAGTCTACCCCGAGTTTGGGTGGCACTCAAACATCCTGTCGGATTCACAACTAATGACAAAGTATAGCATTTAAACATCCTGTCGGATAGTTTCAATCGATCGGATATTAAATCGTAGCAGTGATCGAGTTAATACCCGGTATCGTAGCAGCACCTCGCTATATTAATTGTAATTTCGACTTTTGAGCAGCCAAACTTCGTTTTTATGAAATGATTAGGAATGCTCGTAGCCTGTCCTATTTATAGCAGAAATTTGGGTCTCACGCGGCCCGCGTGAGCCCTTGCTCGATCCTTACGCGGCCCGCGTAGCCGCCTAGTCTACGCGTAGGGTTGCTGAGTCACCAGTAGGTGTGCCACGTGGATGACACGTAGCCCCGGATGCTTATCCGGTCAACTCTCAAGTTGACGCGGCCCGCGTGACCTCCCGCCTTTTCTTTACGCGGCCCGCCTGAGCACCAGGAATCTTGATTTCTTGATTTTTGATATGGATTGGGGTTTCAGGGGTTCAACTAGAAAGCCTCCTGGTAGAATTTTGGGTATAACTTCTGAGCTATTTAAAAATATATAATGCACTCGTGGTAAGTATAATACCCCTAATTCAACCTTATCCCGATGTCACGAGACAGAACCCCAACGAACTTAGTCAGGCAGAGCCTTGACATGTGTTATGGGACTCAGATCAATCGGAAAGGGTAGCGGTGATCGGAAGTTAAAACACTTAAAACGGGGCAGGGTATTATTATTATTATTATTATTATTATTATTATTATTATTATTATTATTATTATTATTATGGGTTAATAAAATAAAAGGTAGATTTTTATAGTGGGGCGACTTATAGTGAAAGCTACTGAGCAAGGTGATGAGTTTCCTATTTATACTATGTTCATTGAGGTGTACCCTTTAATTGTCACCTAAAAGTTTGATGCCACTCGTCCCCATGTAGAATAATTAAAATTTAAATATTGTTTTATTCTTATCTTTTCGTTTGGTATTCAGAGACACGTATACACAAAATAAATTTCAATTTATAGGTTAATTATTATTATATTATTATAATTAATTCAGCTGCTTCACTTATTGGCGCTTATAATTTCTAAAATATGGCGTTCTAGAAAATAATAAATATGTTAATAGAACGAGAATATTTATATCTACATTTGGGTCTAAGTTTCATTAAAAATAGAGTAGGTCCAAGTATAATGTATTTTTATAGTTTAATTATTAAACGGTTTCTGGGCCCGTCCAGGTACTTCATATTTCTTACGGTCAACTTACCCGTAAGCTATCTGTCTAATTATAAGTTTTTATATACTTTTATTTTAATAGAAAGGTCACCCGTATATACAGGCCAATTAATTAATTAATATAATATTTCAACCAACTATATAAAATAGTGTTTAAAACTATTTAGGTTGAATATTTATATTAAAAATAAACTAGTTACTAGTGGATAATAAATTTAACCAAACCTATAATTCTTATATAAAAATAGGAATGTTACAGTGAGTGTGTGGCCGGCCGAAGATCGGCGTCGGACATCGCCGGAGAACCGAGTCCGGCTGCCGGACTTGAAGGGGAGAAGGCAGGGGATTTGGGTTGTGTGCTAGGGTTTCTCAGAAATTGAAGAAGATAAGGGGACAAGGGGAACTGATGACATTTATTTATAAAATAACATTTTTGCCCTTGTCTTAAATAAACCTAACTGAGTAATTTAACTCAGTTTGGTGTAAAGGAAATAAAGTGATATAAAACATGTATTTTTTTGGACATAAACTAAAACTAAAACTTTTAAAAGGGCACGTTTCAAAATTCAGATAATACATAAAAGACAAAATGTGAAATTTACTCAATAAAAAATAAATCCACAAGCTTATAGTTGATCGAAGTAACATATCTGACATTTCATATATTTTTTATATTTTCAAATATTTTTTTTTGAACGGCTAAACATTACAGTGTTCCGTAGCAGTTAAACCTGTGACCTCTCACGTCCAAGCACTTACAAAATTTTCCCTCTATTACTAGACCAAAGTCTCGATGACATCTTTAAATAATTGATAATTGATTTTATACATGCTTTTTTTTTTTGAACAACAAAACCACTTTATATATGAATATAAAGAGCCAGCAAGAAGCTGAGATACAACAAACAAACGAAAACAAGCAGGGAAACAAAACTACCAGGACAAAACATTAAACTAGACTACCGACTTCAAACAACCTCCAATCGTTCCAAGCAGGATTCTTGAGATAGAGTGGTTGCAATTCCAGAGAAAGGCGTCTTCTTTCACGAACTCGACCGTCTTCATAATAGGAATGAAGTTGTCTTCGAACAACTTAGCGTTTCTCGCACTCCAAATCCTCCATACCGTAGCAATGACAATGGCGTGCACCAATTTTTTCCATACCTTCCCTCCTGGAGCCTTTTTAAACCATGCGTGTGTGTTAATGCACAAAAGTCAAGACCCTCAAACGAATACGTTATTATATAAATACAATTTGGGTAGCTTCTTGGCTAGCCAAAGAAGTCCCAAATTTCAAAACATTTACAAAAATGTCACACTTCAATTTACTTTTCATCATATACAAGTAGAACGGAGTATATACAAAGGGAAACTGTGAAAACCTTGCAAAAGAAGACCCAATTTCAATATATTTACAAAATGCCACATTTTAATTTTTGGTTTGGGTTTGGGTTTGGGTTGTGTCATCTCTTTGCTGGTAATATTTCTTAATGAAGTTATCTTGCTGTTAAAAAAATAAAAAGAAAAATATTATATAAAGTAACTAGAAGGTGGCATTTAAGTATTTGATCTAAAGTAGTTTGATACAATTTATATAATTAACTTATAATTGGATGGGTCTTGCGTCTAATCAGCAAAATCATTAGAGTTAAGGTGTTGCTCCCCTTGAGATCAAATGTTAGGTCTCACCAAATGCGGATTTGATGTTATTTAAGCCGTTCATTTAAAAAAACCTTATAATCTGTGTTTCTAATAAATTCTTTTTTCTTGAAAAAAATACAAAATAAATCATATTTCAAACTCTTTATATTGATAAATTTTATTAAAATGTGGTTTTCAAAATTGCTTATTGTTAATAACTTATTCTAAGGTCAAATTGTTTGTGTGTAGTCGATTGTTCATTGTGAATTTGGTATATTGATTGTATTAGCAAATTAGTTTGAAAATAACACGAGAATACCAACCGCTCTTATTACAGACGAAACCCGCCGCAAAGCGCGGGTTTCTTACTAGTTAAATATATATTTTATGAAAGGTGTCAATTTCTATTTAAACTATAGTTTTGACGAGTAAATAAACTCGTTAGTATTATCGTTATCATAATTACATGTAAATAAATAAACAAACTCATTATACGACCATTTGTTATTTTCACAATTACGTACGTATATTGTAAGTCTTGAAATAGGCTCCATGATTTTTAATTCGCATCTAAACTATTGCAATGAGTTTATTTCATGAGCCTAGTAGTGATGATTGTGGGTTTAAAAAATAAAAACGGCACGAACATGTGACAACCATCAGGTGACAAATACATGATTTTTGCATGAAGATTGTGGATTTGTGGGTTTTAAAAAATAAAAACGGTACCAACATGTGACAACCATCAAGTGACAAATACATGATTTTTGCATGAAGACAATCGAGAATTTAACCAAACTTTGAAAGGGAGCAATCAAGAATTTTACCAAAAAATTGGGGTTGGACTGCCCCCTAACCTTTGAATGTAATTTTCTTATCATATTCTTGTTTAAATATATTTGGAATTGGAATCTTTACTCATACATCTAGTCATACTATTTACATGATACTAATTCGAAAATTGCATTTTAGATAGCCTATCAACTTTTTCCTAGACTAATTATAAGCTTAGTTTGATAAAGGCTTTGGTCTTTTGTTGCTAGATTATGTGTTGTTCCATCATGTTGATAAATTTGGGAATTTAATCCATTTCTATTCCACTACTTACACAACAAAATATAAATTTCATTGTTTAAAACAGTTATTTGTTGGTACCAAACACATAATAGAATGGATTATGTTTATGTTGGAAAAACATGTGACGCAGTTGTATAAATTCATCAGAAAAATAGGTCGGGAAATACTGGCTAGAGATGCGTGAGAGATTGATGATGAGCGATTTATGATACCAAAGAGTGGCCGCATCGACTCATGGGGGATGACCAGAGGAGTTGGTCCTTAAATCGTACGCATGGTTATTTTCAAAAAGTTAACAATGGTTATTTTAAAAAATTTAACATATTTTTAACGTCAATCGGAAAAAAACTCATGTTAACTGTTTATTAATGAGTGACTAATGATACTAAACTTGTTGCAATATAGATATTATACCAGATTCCTAGATTTCTAAGTTAAATTCTCATGAGTGCATCTATTTTTGTATACAGATATATAATGGGTCATGCTAATTGCACACGGCCAAAATTATTTTCACACCTCAAAGCGCCGCGCTTTGGCCATAGCGCGGCGCTTAGATCGACAAAAGGTGACTTGATTGACGTTTGAGACATGAGTTACTGTTTGAGAGACATAAAGCTGATTATGAGGTTTGTCGTTAACCCTAAGCGCCACGCTTTGGCCATAGCGCGGCGCTTCCGACCCCAAATTTCACCCATTTTACCTTATAAAAGCAACCTCTGAGACAGTACCTTTAATGTTCGATATATATTGCACTCAACGGTTACCTCATCGTATCTTGAAGATTTCCAAAGCTTTCCAAATTACTTGTGTTTCTTCAAAATAACGCGCGGTTTAGCTGTATTAGTTACGTGTCTTGAAAAAACGATGTCGTGGTTAAGCAACTATCTTTTCGGTCCATATTCTGACGAGTCAGTTGTTCCTGATTCTTACGAGGGGACCGCTATTTCTGACTCGTATGAGAAACCGGTCTCGGCCAACTTGAGGGAGGCAGAGGTTGTATCTGGCATTCGTTATCGTGATAACACGGTGACGCTGGATTTGAATACCCCTGTAGAGGACCCTTACGCACAACAAGGTTATTCGAATTTCGGTTACGGTGGCGAGTACAGCTTTGTACAGCAGTGAAGGGGTATGGTCCCAAATATCGCGTCAGCACGACCGCGAATGACCATTACCCTCATTAAAAACCCCCAACAGCAATTAACTATCCAGTGTCCGCGTAGACACACGCGAACACTGCGGTCCAATCTGTCCATTGATGAGAAGACTTACCTTAAGGACGGAAACTAATGTTACGCATAGCGATGCGGCCTCGCACCGCATCCTATGAACATTTTCGTCACGACAAGGGATCTGGACAACAATAACAGTCACTCAACAAGCGATGCGGCACAACACCGCATCCCTCGCAAATCATGGATGGAACAACCAATGCGGGAACAACATCTATGACCGCAAGCAGCGATGCGGCTTGGCACCGCATCCTGCCTACAAGGCAAGTGGGTCTGACACCACAATGCAAGTGGCACTGGGAACAGTCGCCTACTAGCCCACGTATGAACAACAGTCTGACACCACAGCCGGACGTGGCATCACCACAGCATCCGACAGGTCTGACACACCTGCAAATAGCTGTGCGATGTCAGACTTACTACTCAACTACCCTCCTTTACTCCTCGGCTATAAATACTCACCCCAAACCAGGTTTGAGGTATCACTTTCTAACTCTCTCAGATACTACTACTATCATATTTTGCTTCCCAAGCAACTTACTGATTCTCACGCCGGAGAGTGGTAACAAGGAGCACCCCCCACCCCATCCTCCTTGTTACGAGTCACGGTTTGTTTCCTTTTGCAGGAAACCCACCACCAGACGATCCAGCCAACGATCCTCGGAAAGAAGGGATTAACCCTCTTGACGAGACCAGTGACTTAACCCTACCCGGTTAACCATTGTTTCATCATTGGCGCCCACCGCTACTCTTAGCACTTTTTTCCAATCATCCTTTTCTTTCCAAAGATGTCTGATCGTCAAAACAACACTACCGGGGATAACCTAAACCCCGCAAACCAAGGGCCTGCGGGAACCATTCCCCTAGGCCCAAATGCCGAACACATTGGCACATCAGCACAAGGGGGCGCATCCCTTACGTTTGGACACGATCTGTCACAATACGCTGTTGTCATACCTCCAGGCATGAGCCCTCATACCTGGTATGACCAACAAGCAGCCCTTCTGGCCGCAACGTACAACAGAGCTTGCGCCGACGAACAAGGAGGTATCGGACCTACCCCGATACCGCGTACACCTGCCGGTCGTATTTTACGATACGACGACAGGGCCCCCACACATCCAGCCTCCAGAAGCAGGCAGGAGGACCGCGGCTCCTCTTATTGTGATGTCCGCACACTCGATGAGGACGATTCCACATACGGGTCCCGCCGCAGGGACTCCGTACATAGCCGTTTAGGCTCTCAAGATGAAAGAAGGCGGCAGTCTACAATGCGCCGCAACACAAACATCCAGAGTCGTTTGGGACCACAGTCCCACCGTGAAGGGTATGGCCATACCGATCCAGATGACAGTACATACCGCGGGGAGTCCTATTCCAGTAACAGTAGACCGGGAAGACGCGATTATGTTCCTCCCACTCAACCCCGCACTACATACCTCCGCGCTGCAAAGCGCCTGTCACACCCCGAATTTCCACGTGTCACCGGTGGGCCCGGTGGGGAGTATCGTGACGTCATGGTTGGCAACATAATAGTCAAACAACACAATATTATTAAGCACAGCGGAAGCAATTGAAAATATAATACAACCGAATTTATTATTGTAATATCAACTATTACAATATTCGGAAGTTTATCCACAGAAGGATCGTACATAAAATGGAACAATAGTTCAACAGACTTTTAGGCATCTTAAGCTTGCGAGACTTCTATTGATGCTAAGGAGACATATCCAGCCAAGTTCGTATAGTACCTGCATTTAGCCTTTTGGAAAATACGTCAGTTTACACTGGTAAATACATTCAACTGACTCATTTTGGAAAAAGAGTTTGTAAATTGTTTTGAATGCACGTGGCACAAAATATCTTGACACATTGATTAAAATGCACAGAGGCAAAATTAATCTTTTTAACTTGGGAGAATTATTTAATATTATAATCTTGTGAACGATTTACATGTCACTTATGCGTTCAGTAGCCCGGACGTATCCGGGTTAAGGATCAATTGGACACACCACAATTCTAGAGTTATACACCGACAGGTGTACGCCTACACCCCGTGCTCAGGTCGTGGCCATCTCGTAAGATAATGCCGAGGATATCCGGGACATGGTCATTAACCCCCCAAAGGCGGTAAAGTAAACAATACTGTTTAAACGAGCCGATCAAATTATTCAATTAACCACCTAAGCGATGGAAGATTTGACGCCCGATCAAGCGGTACGCCATGTACCGTAACCCAAGCCCATATAGGGAAAATAAGTTAAAAGTATTTACCTGAGCTAAATATAAATTCAATCCCAGCCGTATATCAAATCAGCAAGTACAGATAGCTTTTACTGGGCTCCTAATCTGGAACGAAGGTTTTTAATAACCTATTAGAATTCTAACGGGTCTTTAGTTAAGCTTAAGCTTAGACCGGCTAGTTTCAAGGATACGGTTCGTACGCACGATTAAGCGAAGACCGGATAGAATGTGATTTAGACCCGACAAGTTCAGAGACTTGTTTAATATGGGTCCTTCATCCACATTTTGGATTTTGAGATTAAACCGATAAGGTTTGACCCGTTTCGGCTAATTTATGTAAACTTGTTACATAAGCCGAACCGAACGCGTAATATGCGTAACGGGTATCCGTAAGAGCCATATACATGTTTCCTAAGTTAATATGCTTCAAATAGGTTGTGACATCAATAGGATGTCTTTCGTTATGCCCGAACTAGTTTAAACACAAACTATGCCCCGTAGGGTTAGTTTGGTCATTTTAAAGTTTGTAAAAGAGTTTAATTGTTTAACTGAGTTACAGGTCTGATGTAAATATCAAACATACTCAATTTGATAAGTTATATCAGTAGGCTAAAGCATATATGTGAAATTTATCATATTTAACCAAACTATGCCCCGTAGGGGTATCTTGGTAATTTCACATAAGCCGAAAAGCTCAAAAACGAAGTCTGAGTTTATCAACCTTTGCTTACTGTTAAATATCATAATTTTCCTCATATATCAGTAGGTATCAACCCGGGTATGTCCAATATGATTCTAAGACATACTATGCGTTAAAAACGCTAATTATGGCGATTAAAGGCCATTACCGGGTTCGATACTTAATTCTGATATTTTTATATTTCCAGAGGGCTTAAAATAATTTATTTATCATAACTAATCAGTAGCAAAAGGTTTGGAATCGTTTAGATGTGTAAAACTCATTTTACGGCCCGTAAGGGCAAAACCGACAATTATCGGATTAAGCCTACGACTACTAGTTATGCTCGACCTAAAATTAATTAAAAGTCTTTAAAAATCCCAAAATAATATATATCATCAGGGGGTAAAAGATTTGATATCAAAAAGTATGTTTAACTAGGCTTTACGCTAATTACGCCATGTTGTTAACATAAAGCCTTAATTTAGCGACAATGAGCATAACTCTTAATCTACAAGTCAAACTGATGTCAAACTTTGCAAACAAGTCTTTATATCAGTAACTAAGGTTTCTACACTTTTACATTTTCATAAATCATGATTTAAGGTAATAAGGGCAAAACGGTCCACGTATGAGCATTTAACGGAAACTTGCATATTAATTGGATAACTAGTGAACCAAGGTGTATGATCACAGAGGGTTGTTCTAACATGTATCCTAATCCAATTTAAGCTCTGAGGCATTTCTAAAATATGCCCAAACGGGTCAGAACTGAAAGTCAACCGAAAAGTCAAACTATGTGACTTTCGGTTCCGAACCGGGTCTAAACAGGAAATAGTCGGGTTGAACATGTCGGGACATGTTCTTACACTTATTTCTAAGTTATAACAATGTTCAAACAGGTTACAAATGTTCTAGATAGCTAATTATGCATAAATGACATTTTAAGCAATATGTTGACTTTTTAAGTAAATGTTTGACCCGACATTTGACCTGCTTAGGATGGTGATCAGGGGAAACCCTTTTGGGGTTTTATTACCCACATAAATACCATTCTAAAACTACTTTTAATTCGAGATAAGGCTGAGTCATTAGTGACTAATCTCGAAGTCAAACCGTAATTACGACGGTTTGACTTTTAGCTAATTAAACAAGCTAAACACAACTAAACAAGAACTAGTAGACTTACCATAGTCCAATGCACGAATTTAGATCAGATGGGAGAGTTCCTTAGCTCCAGGAATGCTCCAATGATCAAATGCAAGTGTGGAGAATGTTATGATCTTGGAAGTCCTTTTATACTTGTTCATACACCACAACAAGTTGACAACAAGGTCTATGATCCATCCACAACTGATTGACACTTGTTGCTACTGCTTAGGAATGTCTAGGGGTCTTTTATAACTGAATAAAACCGGTGCAAACGGTCACAATCGCGTACAACAGCCAACAGCCCGTTTTCTGGTCGCTGGCACTGGCTAGCGCACCGTTACGCTACACTGGTAGCGGTGCGCTAGCCCACAACAATGGGCCGGTTGACCTTGGGTGGTAGCGCACCGTTACGCTACACATGTAGCGGTGCGCTAGCCTTGTTCTGGGGCAATTTTGTTGTTGTTTGTCGAAGTCTTGAAAGGGTAACCAACTTGTACGACCTTTAGACATCAATTATAAACTTAGGACCCTCACAAAGTGTATGATCCTGTATAATACCCTACCATTTGAACTTGTTCCATTTGAATGCATTTACAAGACCCGAAAACATCGGTTTACCATTCAATTTCTTCGTGAGATCATAACATGCCTTTGCAAGCCCATTATTGACAATAATTCTCTGCAATGAGGGCATAAAGATGTGTGTAATATTTAATCGGGTCTTGGGATTTATAATTGAGGTCGTTCAGAGGTAACAGTTTAACATGACGCCACTTTAAATCCTGCCGAATCATCTTTATTAAATCCGGGTTTACGACGCGTTTTGTCTGACATGACACGTGTCGTTTTATTATTGAACCCGAAATTTTCGAGGTGTTACATCCTCACCCCCTTAAAATAAATCTCGACCCGAGATTTACTGAAACAAGTAAGGGTACTTTTCTTTCATCGTGGATTCAACCTCCCACGTGAAATCGGGACCTCTACGGCATCCCATTTGACCTTAACAAAAGGTATATGCTTTCTCCGAAGCTTCCTTACCTGTCGATCTTCAATCGACACAGGTTTTTCCACAAATTTTAAGCTCTCATCTATATGCACATCTGTATGCGGTATAACCAGTGATTCATCAGCGAAACACTTCTTCAGATTGCAGATGTGGAACACATTATGAATTCCACTGAGCTCTTCGGTAAGTTTAACTTATAGGCAACTGACCCGACCCGTTCGATAACCTCGAAAGGTTCTATGTATCTCGGGCTTAACTTGCCTTTCTTACCCAACCGCATCTCTTCTTTCCAGGTTGACACTTTCGGTAGGACTTTGTCACTTACTTCGAAGTGAAAATCCTTACGCTTTGGATCAGCGTATCTCTTCTGCCTATTCCGGGCAGTTTTGAGATGGTCACGAATCTGGACAATCTTGTCCGTCGTTTCGAACACTATCTCTGGTCCTGATAATGGGACATCTCCAACTTCTGCCCAATAAATGGGTGATCTACACTTTCTACCGTATAATGCCTCGAAAGGCGCAGCCTTGATGCTGGTATGGTAGTTATTGTTGTAGGAGAATTCGATTAATGGTAGGTTCTTATTCCAACTACCACCCAAATCGATCGCACATGCACGTAGCATGTCTTCCAACGTTTGAATAGTACGCTCACTCTGACCGTCTGTCTGAAAATGGTAAATCGTACTGAAGTTCAAACGTGTGCCTAAAGATTGTTGGAAACTCTTCCAAAGATGTGACGTGTACCTAGTATCTCTATCAGAGATAATAGCTACAGGTATGCCATGTAAGGCTACAATCTTATCTACGTATAACTGGGCTAGCATATCGGAGCTATAAGTCTCCTTGATGAGTAGGAAATGTGCTGACTTAGTCAGTCTGTCAACTATAACTTATATCGTATCATTTCCTTTCCTTGTCTTGGGTAACTTGGCAATAAAATCCATAGTTACCATTTCCCACTTCCACGTAGGAAGTTCAGGCTGTCGTAGCAAGCCTGGCGACTTTTGATGCTCGGCTTTGACTTGCGCACATGTCAAGCATTTAGCTACATAGGTGGCTACAGACTTTTCAAGCCTATCCACCAAAATTTTCCCTTAGATTCTGGGTAGCTAATGGCAAATTCTTAATCGTTGCCTAATTAGGGTTGCGGTATGTATGCATAAGCAATATGCACCGTCTTTCTTATTTAATAACATAAAACCCCCAGAATATTGAGTCAGGCTATATGTGCCTATATCTTAAAACTTACTAAATCAGGGTTTCGATTTTTCCATATTCGATATGGAGTTTTCATAATACTCCAGCCCACAGCGGGATACAATCTTAATTCTACCTGCCTTCCCGGAGGCAAACAGGGAAAACTTATGAGAAGATAATCAAGATTGCAAGGAGGCTACAGAGATTTTCCATATCTCAGGCTCCAGTTCATCCACCATTACTCGTGTCCTATAAGTGACACCTTCATGTTATAAGTCCACGAATTCCTTAGTCGGGAACATTTACTTAAAAAAATTTTTTCCATTTTTTTGATATCTTCTTTGAATACTACTAGTCGACTTTTAGTACAATATGATCATTGGGATATCTTAGGGGTTCCATGTATTAAAACTCCATGCTGATCAGACATGGGAATAATCTATGGGACACACTAGGATACGCCAATCCTCATATGACACTTTTATCAAACATAGTTTGGCATTCGCAGGCGATAGAAAAACAATGAGAAAATAATTAAAATAACATATGTTGTCGTACTCTATTCAAAGAAAGAGTACTGTTAGATTTTTCGGAAGGATTCCTTGTCGATACTAGAAGAATCGGTTACTACGGTTTCCTTGGTAGCTATACCTTGTGGATGATAAAAATTTTTTTTGCTAAGTTTATGGTTCATGAAGATTTATTATTGCCTGTATTAAAAACAGGACACTTAGCAGAAGTTATCAGTGATAAATGATAAGGAAGTCTATTGTACAAGTGCTTAAATTTAATTAATAATGGAAGTTTCACAATACTAGGCACTAGCTCAGTTGGCTAGGCGCGCGAAAGGGTGCGGCCGGCCTAGACCCAGGTTCGATTCCGGGGACGGCCAGTTTCACCATTTTTTTTTTTGTGTTTAATATTAATTAATCGCACTGATACGTGTAATTATGAGAGTTGTCTCATAAGTAGTCTTGATAATTAATTGCTTCTTATCACCCACGATATGGGCTTGATTTTTCGAGGCAACCAATCTATTTTTATCACTATATTTAGTCCTTATGTTTTAACGGAACTAGGACATCGGAAAAATCTCCTAATGGATATTAAAACATCCATCTTATACTGCTGAAGCAGTCTCTGAGGTATACAGGTTTATTCACCGAACTTTCGTTGCTTTTTATTAAGCCTGTATTTGCTCTCCTTCTCCGATTTCTAGGAGTTATCCTCTTTCTTTGGTTCACCCTTCATATTTGAAGTGTGAACATAGCTCTCCTCATGAGTAATTTAAACATGGTTTCGAATGAGTTTTAGAGCGAGAAGTATTCGTCCCCTTGGATTGTCTCATGACCTTTTCCCATGATCTCTCCAACTGCTGCGTCAATCACAGCTTGGAGATTAACTCCATAAATATTGAGGTTTATGTTTGTAGTTTTATTAACTTTCGTCGTCCTATTAGCATTGCGACTTTCGTCTACCTCCTCCGAGTTTTCGATACTCGAAACTTGGTACTAATCACCAAGATTTAATAATTATTAGTCATCATCCTGATGACCTGACTTAGATTAGCCACGGCATTCATAATCCGTATGGGCTATTCCGATGTGAACATTCATAGCGAATGTTATTTTGAACGTAATTCCATTATATTTAGCCTAGGTCACAGCTGGACCATCAATGGCATTTACTGCTTGGAGTGAGTCCAATACTTGCTTGACAGGGGACCATAATGTCACAACTGTCTTTGCCACAAGTACGTTTATAAATAGCTCAAAGGCTATCCTTTCATGACTTCGGTTATATATTTTTATACATATATGGTATAGAAGCCTGTCGCGAGGGACGTAGAAGAATATGGCATAAAGCACAGTCATGAAGGACATAAATGATTATACGGCACGAAGACCTTGTCACAAAGGACATTTAGATATGGCACAAACGGCCTTGTTTTAAGGACATTCATCAAATCTGGTACAAAGGCATGTCACCAGGAATGTTAACATTTAATATGTTAACTTGTCACGAATGACCAATTATAGCACATAGGCTTGTCATGAATGACTTTAAAACATAACTTGATGGTCTATCACCAAGGACCTTAATTTATAAGCAGCAATCTTATTAGATTAGGGCTTCAAGGTTTGAACGTGGTTCTTCACCTTTGGACAGGGAGTCATAGACTACAACTGTCATCGTCTTGAAAGACGATTCTTTTGGCAGAAAAATAAGCCAATCAACATCACTAATGGATGTTTATATATATAACCATCGTATCTAATGATATTAGTCATGATTACATCGATCCTATTGACTATTAGGTTTGGGTATAATCACACCATTTTGAACAGGGAATCATAAAGATCACTACTATCTTTGTCTTACTGACTCTAGAATAAAGTATAGCCCGTAGGCATTTCATCACGAGGGATGTTAATATTATGATCAGCATACTGAGGATACTAGTCAGGATCGCACTGATAGTATAGACTATGGGAATTGAGTATAGCTCACCCCCTTGGCAAAGAATCACAAAAGATTACAATTGCCTTGTCTCAGTTGGACGATCTAATATAGCCCTTAGGCAAAACATCATTACGGATGTTTAAAATTTTTAATCATCGTATTGATGATTTTTGTCATGATCGTATTGATCATATGAACTATTAGGCTTGAGCATAGCTCACCACCTTGGACAGGGAATCATAACGATAACAACGTCAATGTCTCAAATGGACAATATATTATAGCCCGTAGGCAAGACATCACTTAAGGATGTTTAAATAATATTATCATCGTATTAAATGGTATTAGTCATGATCGCATTGATCATATAGACTATTATGTTTGGACATAGTCCAATATTTTAGACAGGAGGTCAAAGACCACCACTGTCGTTGTCTTATCGGACAACAAGTTTACTCCGTAGGTGCTTCATTACTAACGGATGTTTATAATATGATCATCTTATAGGATGATATAAGCCATGATTCCTGGATCACTAGGCTAGATTTGAGAATTGGAAGAATCCAATATAAGGATGACTGTTGTGATTTTCTCGAATCACATTTGTCAAGAGTGCTAACACATTCCTAGGTGTTAACAAGGATCTGAATCCCTTGAGTAGGCTTCACCATCTTGGCCGCGTAGGCTAGGTTTCACCTTTAAGATTCCCTTCAATTGCATACTGACAGAGAAGGAAGGATATTTATTTTATCCAGGATTTTTATCATAAATCCT